>JAXQKN010000135.1:0-43995 GCA_037042525.1 Aspergillus sp. P7301S-1 | reverse complement strand
AAGCCTCACGCCGGCTGGTTAGTAGTATGGTGGGTGACCACATGCGAATCCCAGCTGTTGTATGTTTTTCTTTTCTTGTCTTTTTTTTACTTGCTGGTTAATTGCATTACACCAGCCATTGAATTGCTATTAGCAGGCAAATTTCCTGTCTACGCTTCAACACTGTACTGCGTATACTCAGGCATTGAAGCCTCGGCGTCTTCGGGGACTGCTACGCAATGCCAAGACCTCTTAAATCCGATACATCCGGCAAGGATTGTCTGCAACTCGAGCTTCAAGCGTTCAACTATTCTTCAACGCTCCAATGAACAAGCACAAGGAGTGAGGCCATGAATCGCCGCACCCAGCGAACGGTCACCCACCTGGCCATCTTCCTCGCCATTCTCACCCTCCTCATCCTCCTCAACAGACCTCCCAGCACACAACGAACTTTTGCCTGGACGCGGATCCGTTACAAAACCACCGCCCGGTCTCTGCCCGCATCGCACGGCCAATGCCCGGGACTCTTGAAATCGTCTAAACCGGGTCTGGTCGTCTCCCACGTCCAATCCGACGGCGACACCTCCTGGCTCACAGACTCGCCCCTCGCAAAGAAATACCACCTGTGCATCTACAATGTGGATGCCGACCCCTCCACCTCCTCTACGCTGCGCGTCCCCTCCAACCGCGCCCACGAAGCAATGGCCTACCTCACGTTCCTCATAGACAACTACGACTCCGTCCCCGCCGCCGGCGCCGTCTTCGTCCACGGCTCCAGATACGCCTGGCACAATGACGCGCCGGACTACGATAACGCATACCTCCTCTCGCAGCTCGATGTCGATGCGGCGCTCGCGCCGGCGGGGTACCATAACCTACGCTGCGACTGGAGCGTGAGCATGTGCTTGCCGAGTTCCCCGCCGCAGGGCAGTCTGCAGATGAAGTTCCAGTCGGCGGTGGATCCGTTTGATGCGCGCGCGAAATCCGATGCGGCGCTGCCGGGGGCGTTGGCGGCGATATTTGGGGATGGGCAGAGTGAGGGTGAGGGTGAGGGTGAGGGTGATGGCGTGCTTGCGCTGAGTCGGCATGAGGCTGTGAGGTCGCAGTGCTGTGCGCAGTTTGTGGTTTCGCGCGAGCGGATCCGGAGTCATTCGAAAGAGGAGTATGTTGCTTTAAGGCAGTGGTTGCTTGATGGGGCGGAGGTTGTTGGGAATTCAAGAGCGATGCAGAGAGTTGGCTTTGCGCCGAAGGATGATAAGGTTGCGGGCAGGATTATTTCTTATATTTGGCACATACTGTTTCTTGATGTCGGGAGCAGTTCTGGATATGAAGGGGGGATTGACCTTGATCTGCTCAATCGCGCGGCGTGTCCGAGCGCAGAAGACTGCTATTGTCGGCTGTATGGGAGGTGCGGTCTCAAGTGCAGGTCGCCTGGGAGCTGCCTTGGGCAGTATAGAGTCCCTCCTGGGTATAAGGTACCTAAGCGTGATGTTTGATGTATCATGATATACTAGAGTTTGAATTACAGAGATACCCCCTGACCTGTCATCTCAATATAAGGCGCCCAGTCACCAGCTAAGGGACACCGCAAAGGATCGTGCTGCCTCGGTTTGCAATTCGACTGGCCATGTCTCGCAAAGCACGGATCGCAAGCCAAAGCGCCAACTGAGACAGCTCGAATTGGTAAATCCCTGCGCTGAAGGAACTTTCACCGTCTCTTCCCAGCCCGCCTTACAATGTCTGCATGAGCCCTATGGCATCGTAGTAGCGTCCCACGACTACCACGGACAGTTGACTAACCATTCCTTTGTGAATCAATCAAATAGACTACCATTAAGCTCTATTTTAATACTAAAATCGACGCTCAGTACACGACCTGGCCAATCCGTAGTCTTCCGTACCGCCACCGCATCTTATTCCCGCAGGGCTGTGCAAGGCCGCAAAAGAAGCAAAAGCCGCTGGCCCCAAAATAACTGGAACCATAAGCCCGCGCGTAAGCTTCAACTAGCGAGTGATTGGCAGTGTTTGGCTCAGGTCTAGATGCAGATCTTAAGATGCGGGATTGTGGGTCGTGTCTGACCTCAGCATCTGGAGGTGGATGGAAATAGTTACACCTGGAGGCCTTGCTTGACTTGTACGCATATATAAGGCTTAACTCTGGCTGTCTTTGATCTTTATTCAGACTCAACAACTACACTTCCAAACATTAATCTACATTCAACTCAAAACAACCTCTCTTCAAAATGTCCTGCAACGTCCTCTACAACCCCAGCTTCGAAGCCGGCCTTACCGGCTGGTACACCACCCCGGAGACTGGCTTCAGCGTCGGCAACGCCGTCCCTGCCTACAGCGGCTCCTACTACGCGTACTGCCCCTTTTCCTTACTCTACCCTAATCTACCTAGAAGTTCATGCACTGATTCTCCCCAGCGACATCCTCACCAACGCCGACCAAAACACCTCCGTGATCTCCCAAGACTTCACGGGCCTCGACGTCGGCGTGCCCTACAACCTCACCGTGCAGGTCCGCCTGCTGGAAGACATCTCCTCCGTCAGCGGGTGCACGGTTTTTGCGTACTTTGACAAGGACCCCGAGGCCGGTGCCATTGCGTCTGATATCATCTGGCATGCCCAGACCTGGATGCGCCTCACGGGGACTGTTACCCCGACGGAGGAGGCTGGGACGCTGAGCCTTGGTGGGACTTGTGGGTTTACTGCCCCTGGGGCTGCGCCGGAGGGGCATGTCCTCTTTGATGAGGTTGTTTTTGGGGATTGTTAGATTGATGGGAAGTTGGGAGCAGAGAAGGGGAGGGAGGGGTCTGGATTGGGGAAGTGATGGGAGATGGGGTGGAAGCTTGTTTTGTGCCTTTCTTTGTGGATAGCTAGGCTGTTTAGGCTAATAATAATTGCCCTGGAACAGTTTTCCTCTGTCGTATTTATCAGACTATAGACATTGTACCTTCTTTATATAAAGTCGGTGAATCAATACCATTAGATAGAAACTAGACTTCACTTTGGATAATGGCTACACCATCACTGAAACTGCAGCACCCAAACATCTCCCAAGCGCTCATTCGACTCTGCAAGTCCTCCATGGACAACAATCTCAGTCCCTTGGTGAATATCCGCATCAAACCATCCCCGCGGCTGAGGTGCTTCCCCATCAAATGTAATCTTGGTCCACTTCTCCAATTCAACGTCAAACGCCCACGCATCCGAAAGCATTTTCCCAGCCCCTTGATGCCCTAAACTGCTAGGATCGTGCTCACCGAACATAGTAACCAGAGACGCCCTCCCGCTGATGTCCACGGGTAGAAGGCAGCTCACGCTGCGGGGTGTAGGGCCGCTGACTCCATCCGCTGGGTAGGTGATTGTGCTCCACGTCTTGCTTGCTAGATCAAACACGTCCAGCGCACCCCCTTGTTCAGTCTTCCCGTCGAACCCGTTCATTCGGTAGAGTTTGCCGTTGGAGTATGCAATCGACGGACCGCCTCTTTGGGGACCGGGGGCAGAGGGTAATTCAGTCCACTGGCGGGTAGAGATATTAAAGGCCCATAGATCAGAGAGACGGCCGCTTTCTGGACATCCGGCGTGCACAAAGAGCGTGTCTTTGCGGTTGCTTGTGATGGCGTGGTAGCTGCGTCCGGCTGGGTAGGCAGCATTAGGGTCTGCGGGTGTGAGATATGACCATGATTGATTAGTCGTGTCGAAAACCCAAAGTGCGCCGTTCTCTTCGATCGGTGCCATTGCGATGCCTCCGCGGCCGGAAAAGATATAGATCTTTTCGTTTAAGGCTGTGGATGCTGCGCCGACTCGAGGCTGGGGAGGGTTGGTGACGTTGATGGTGGCCAGGGCATTGCTGGATGGGTCTTCAGGATTAGCATGCTTCAATATCATAGACTCCAAGACTTACCACTGTCCAGGGAGATGGAATGCACAGCAGAGTCCACAGGCTCACGGGGTTTCAGTTCGCCGCCATAGACGAAAGCATGGCTGCCGACAACAGAGAGTGTCTGGGAGGACCTCTGGATAGAGGTATCACTCAGGATCTTCTTCCATACAGCGGTAACCATTTTGAAAATATTTCTGAGTTGAGGAGAAACAAGAATGGAATTGTGAGGGTTTATATAGATCATCCCCAATTGCACACCATAAGACGGCGTAAAATATATCCAAATAAGGCGTAAAATACGATACAGCTCCAAGGTCCTTGTAACGGCGTAATATTTGGCCTAAACGGGTTTAGTTCATGCACTTGATTATCTCCGGTCTCGCTGTGGATCTCTCAACATCATCATGCCACCACCGTCAGAAGGCAAGAAGACTGGGACTATCCGACGGAGTCATTCGGGATGTAAGCAGTGTCGAAGAAGGGGAAAGAAGGTATATAGCCTCCAAAGCGGCAGCATCGTCAGTTAACGAGAGTAGTGTGATGAAACTAAGCCCACCTGCGGGGCATGCACAAGGCTTCGCCTAGAATGCAGCTATGGGATCGACTATACATTTCGCAATGCGAATGCTGAATTCAACAAGAAGGATTATACCTTGAGTCGAGGAAAATGCACCACGGGGTATTTGCCAAAACATGCAATATTTACTTCCGAGACAAATATCGAAAGCGCATATCTCGACCACTTTACCACTCATGTCCGATACCTCCTCCCTAGTATGTCCCATTTCACAGAAAAGTCTCTCTTATCGTCACCCCTCCGATCCGCAGTCCTCTGTCTAGCAGCATCAAACCTCTCAATGCTGAATGTGGATGTCCAAAACAAGACTTTACCGTCTGACCCACGACGATCAGTCTCAAGTCCACTGGTGAATAAAGCCCATCATCTTCAGGCACGAAACTACCACGATCAAGCAATTCAGCATTGCACAGTATCAGAAGAAGATATACCTGCTGTACTCACAGCGCATACTCTCCTAGCATACTACCACCACGCCTCAACAGACCACCGCCTGTTCCGGCTCGCAGTATGGGACACAATCCGGTTCGTCGCAAAGCACAGACAGACACTGGTTCGTTCGTCAGAAGGATGGTCAGCGCTTCAGCTCTGGTATAGACTCTGCATCTCACATCGGTTGGGGAAACCGCCTTCGTTACTCTTAGAAGGAGAAGGACTCGAGAAATGTCATTCTGGGTTTGGACCATCACAGGATCCGGAAAACTTTGAGGATCTTTATTTGAGCTGTATTTTGAATATGTCGACTGATGATATCATCTACGATATTCTTATCAAGAGCATTGAGATCCGGAATAGACTTGTCGTGTTTCAATGTGTTGCTGGAATGTACGGGTCTTCTGTAACGGCCAGAGATATAGGTGGACTTGCGCATGAGCTCTTGAACAACCTCATAGGGAGGGAGAGTTTTGATGGAGAGATTGACGAGGTACAAAAAGGGTTCGTCCGCGGTTCACATCTACAAAGTCTACTCGATATACAAGGAGAAAGACTCAAAGTATGGGAATCACGACTCCGCGAGGACCAACAGCCTGATTGTACGACATTTCCAACCCACCGCGACGCAATGAACGCCCTCTATGCTATTCTCGTCCAGATGATGATTGCTGAGTCTTCAAACCCGTCTATACTACACTATCACGCCAACAGAATACTCCAGATCCTCCCAATGCTAGACCTCACCGCATCCGCAACAGCAGATATCTACACGTTCAGTCTCTCCGAAGTCCTTCTGAAACTCGTGCAGATATACCAATCAGATATGCTCTTCGCATATATTCTGGACATTCTATGGCCGGAGTTAGAAAGGAAGAGTAGAGGCTACGAGCACTCGCATTACCCGACGCATCTGGCCAAGAGGATTATCGCGCAGCTTGCAAGGTATTATGGTGAAGGGAAGAGAGTGTGCTATTCTGTGCCTGCTGCAAATGAGAGGACCACCAAGGTGCAGCTATTAGATGTGAATAGAAACATTGGGATCGTTTGCTGTGGATGGAGTTCAAAGGGATATTTTGTGGAAAGGAATGCATTGTTATAGCCTTGTCAGTACATCGTGATAGGATCAGAATAGCTTAAACTCAACCAACCGAACAGCAAGCCCATCCTTCGGCGTAAACACCAGCCTCACTTTCTGCGTAGTGACAGAATCCCAAGTAACATCCGTAATCCCATTCCCAACAGCCTCTGTATACCCATCATCCCCAAGACCAACATCCACCCACTCTTCGCCGTCAAGATACTGCACTTTATACTCCTCCGGAACATCAACAGCACTATCATCGTCCACCGCAAACGCAATCTCCGTCCTAGTAACCTCAGTCGCATCCCCGAAATCAATCTCGTACCAGATCTCCTCCCCATCTGCACTTCCCGTCGGCGTATCCCACCAGTTCTGGATCTCGGGATAGAACCATACCCGCCCGTCAATAACGAAGTGGATATCCGCGTCAGAGACATTCGACACTGAGACATTTCCCCGAGGATACTCCGTGTCGACTGCAAGCTGGATTGATTTGGCGATCGGGCGCTCGATTTCAGGCGGGCTCAGCCGCGATATGTCCACCGTCAACCGGGTAAGTGTATCCGCAGTCGCGACGACCTCATCGTCAATTTCAACCTGCAAACCAGCTGTCCCGTATCGACTCCCGTCTGCGTCCCATTGCACGGCGACGTCGTGGCCATGGTACAGGACGCGCTCGAGGCGGAAGTAGGAAACACTATCTGCATCCGCGAGGGGATTCACCTCGAGGATATCCTCCGCGCTGGCTCGGATCCCTACAAATCCTGAAATCACTTGGTCGACGAACCCGGAGTGGAAGTAGTGCGGGGACCGGGCGAGCCCGACGATTGCGGCGCCCGTGTCGGGGTAGTAGTCTTCTTCGATGTTGAGTTTCCCGTCGTAGTCTGGGTTGTAGTGCAGATTGGCGTATTGTAAGAGTAAAGCATTGTAGTCTGCTTTGGTGATGACTCCGGTTTCGGTGGCGTTGGGGTAGTGGTCTAGCAAGTTGGCTAGGGCTGTTAGGGCTTGCGTGGTCTGGTATGGCCAGACGGGCCCGTTCCATTGGCATTCTGGGTTCGAGCCTTCGTATCGGTATTGCTGCATGTAGTACTCGTAGCTTGGCTCGACGGTACGGATTCCATGCTCGCCTGCGAGTTTGTCTGAATCGATGATGTGTTTCCAGGCTTGGGCGTAGACGTCGTTGTCGTCAGGGAGATCGTGAGTCCAGGGGACGTAGCCCACGAGTTCTCTTCCCCGGATGGGGTCCCAGTAGGTGACGTACTCGTTGTCTTCGTAGTACCGGTCAATGAAGTGCTCGAATGTACTGTTCCAGAGGTTTTCCTGGACGAGAGTTTTCAGTTTGTCGGCTTTTGCGTTATACGCATCCGCGGTCTCGTCGTCGCCTGTCAAGGCAGCAATCTTGGATATCGCCAGCGCGTTCGCATATTGATAGCTGTTGATACTCGGTCTGAATGCGAGACCGCCAGTGAACCCATCCACTCCACCACTCGCATCAATACTCGCAATGGTATACTCCGTCGCGTCAGTCAGCGGCTGGATATAGTACATCTCCTTATCGACATCGTATCCACCAATATCCATAGTGTCGTTCCACCCATCGTACACTGCAATCATCCTATCCAAATTCCTGGCTACATCCTCTGCAACTCCATCAACGAGATACCCCTGCCAGACCCCGTCCGCGATCACCTCGCTGAACTGGTACGGCGTCGGGTTGACATTATACAGCACATCCGCGTAGTCCTCTTTAAAGCGGCGATCGCGGCTCCAGCGCCCTTCGCGCAGGTGGTAGTTTGCTGCGTTGATGAGGATCGACCACGGGCTTGCTTGCCAGCTGACATCGTTGATGAACTCGGTGGACAGGAAGCCAAGATCTCCTAGATCTCGCTGGTGAGCGCGGAAGACGGACCACCGGTAGTAGTAGACTTCTTCTATGGCGGAGATAGAGCTCTCGAAGAGCGGGATTCGGTCAGTGTACCAGGGGGCGTCATTTCCAAAGTACTCTGTAGTTAAAGAAGTGGAATTCAGTGCTGCTGCCGCCCCAAAGATGGAGGATACTGCGAGAATGGCACTGGCTCTTGGCTTCATGGTGCCGGCTGTGGTTGATGAAGTGGGAATGGTGCTGGCAAGATATATAAACACATTTTGCTAGCATGCACCCCGCATCTTCACTTTATTGCGGGAATAGACTTTGGCAGGATTCAGCCGATTGGCGTTATAGTGCTGATCGTCTGCTGTGTCGATGTTCCTGGCTGTC
This sequence comes from Aspergillus sp. P7301S-1, assembly GCA_037042525.1. Classification (NCBI taxonomy): domain Eukaryota; kingdom Fungi; phylum Ascomycota; class Eurotiomycetes; order Eurotiales; family Aspergillaceae; genus Aspergillus; species Aspergillus sp. P7301S-1. The sequence goes on along the minus strand of JAXQKN010000135.1, from coordinate 35,775 downwards.
CCCCACACGGAGACTTGCTGTATATTGACCGGTGGAGCCGAGGGGATTTGCTTGAATTTATCCGAAAGCTAACTCCAGGGGAGCTGCAGAGTAAACTTCTAACCAGATTGATAATATGTCTCAATTATATGTTGTGATGAAAGACAGCCGAGACGGTCGTCCGGACGCAGTGGGATGGACATATCGACGACCAAAAAGGTATGATCTATGATGAATTACAACGAATGTCTATCTATTTATATGGGTTATGTGATCCTATAACATTCTTCTCACGAAGACTGGATATCTCCGTATCCGAGTGTCCCATCTCAGCGAGAATCTCTTCCGTATGCTCCCCAAGCCCTGGCGGTGGAGTCGAATGACCATTTTGTAAGCCATTAAGTTTGACCGGCATCCCTAGACCGTATTAGTTTGCCAATAAGTTGTGATGACAGTAGTTTGAGGGGTTAGTTACCCATAACCTGAATAGTTCCACCAGCTGCAGCAGAATGCTCTATTGTCTGCACCATGCCCCTGTCCACTACCTGGGGATGACTGAATGCCTGCTCGATATTATTCACCGGCCCATGAGGCAGACCACTCCCCTCAAAGACCTGCATCCACTGCTGACTCGTTTTCTGCGCGAACAGTCGGTCCAGAACCTCCTTTAGCTGGTCCCGATTCCGCACGCGCGCGTTGTTGTCAATGAACTTAGGGTTATCAGCAATACTCTCGTCCCCAAGACGCTTACACAGAACACGGAATTGCCGATTATTCACAGCTCCCAGAACAAGCGCCGAGTCTCTTGTCTTAAACGAGTCATACGGAACAATGCTCGCGTGCGCCGTGCCCCAGCGCTGTCCCTCCCTCGCGAGATTCAACCACGACATGCCGACGTTGTTAAGTAGGGAGAGAGTCGTCTCGAATAAGGATGCGTCGATCTTCTGGCCTTCCCCTGTGCGAGACCTTCCGACTAGTGCGGCGCAGATCGCCCCGTGTAGGTAGAGACCCGTTGCCATGTCCATTAGCCCGACGCCGGGCTTGATGGGAGGGCCGTTGGGTTCGCCTGTTATGTGCAGGAGACCTCCTTCCGCGGCGGCTATCACGTCGTAGCCTGCTCGTTGGCTGTATGGGCCTGTTGCGCCGTAGCCTGGGATATCAGCATACAGCTAAATGAAACACGAGGGATGTACCTGATATGCTTGCGTGGATAATAGATGGGTTGACCTCTGTAAACACATCAAAACCCAGTCCGAGCTCCTCAAGCTTGCCTGGAATGAAGTTGTCCACTCTGTCTTATTAGCTGATCCCTTGCCAATTGGGATACGTACACAACGTCGACCTGCTTGACTAGGTCCAGGATGATGCTCTTCCCCCTCTCGTGCTTGATGTTCAATGCGATGGATCGTTTGTTCCTGTTGATCCCGTTGAAGTACAGAGACGTAGTACTGTCTTTCCAGATCTTGTCTTCACCAGGTTCTTTCCAATGCCGTGTATCGTCCTTCAATTAGCTGATGTCGTTTCATATCATACTACAGGAACTCACTCCTCCAGTAGGATGTTCAACCTTGATCACGTCCGCTCCATAGTCCGCTAGTATTTGAGTACAAAACGGGCCCTACTTATATTAGCTAGATGAACATTGAGTATTGAACTGACTTACAGCGAGTACCCTTGTGAGATCGAGGATCCTGACGCCGTGTAATACGCCCTGTTTCTTTGTGGAATATAACCTAGTGGCGAATCTGCCTACTGTCTTCTGAGACACAGCCCTGGACAAAGCTTCTGACAGCATTGTTGTTATTGTGAAAACTAACAGGCTGATTCGCAATAATTGTATGAAGGCTATATGGCCCAGATAAACCCCGCACCCCAGGTTAATGATCGGCAGTGCAGACTGTGGTTCGGCTATCGGTAAGACCATTCAATATCTAACCGACAGATCGATCTCTTTTGCATGGTCTATCTAAATATACCACGTTTCTGAAGATGTTAAGAAATATAACCCGTATCGCCCCTCGTGGGTGTACATCCATCGTCCCCATTAAGCACCACCGCTGCATCCACGCTACAGCCCAACAATCCAGTACCACAACCAAAACCAGAACCAGAAACCCAGACTACACAGACACGCAGCGCGAAGTGCGCACAGAAATCACAAAAATATGCTCCCAATTCCCAGACCCATACTGGGCAGACCTCGACACCAAGCACCAATTCCCCTCAGACTTCCACGCAACACTCGCCCAAAAGGGCTGGCTGGGGATATGCATGCCCACTGAATACGGCGGGCTTAATCACGGCCTCGCCGAAGCATCCGTCATGATGCAGACCATCGCGGAGTCCGGTGGTGGAATGGCCGCCGCCTCGTCCGTGCATATGAATATCTTTGGCCTCGAACCGGTCGTGAAATTCGGGACAGAAGAGCAGAAGCAGCGATGGCTTGTTCCACTAATTCAGGGGAGGGATAAAGCGTGTTTTGGCGTCACAGAGCCGAATACGGGATTGGATACATTGAAACTAAAATCCCTTGCGAAGAAACGGGGAAATGAGTATATTCTTTCCGGACAGAAGATATGGATCTCCACAGCACAGCACGCGGAAAAGATCCTTATTCTTGTACGGACAACGCCCCTGGCTGAGGTCTCGAAACCCTCGCAGGGTCTCTCGCTGTTCTACACAGACCTGGATAGATCCGCTGTGGACGTCCGTCAGATCAAAAAGATGGGCCGCGGGGCAGTCGACAGCAACGAGCTGTTCTTTGATGACTGGCGCGTTCTGGAAGAGGATCTCGTCGGGGAGGAAAACCACGGGTTTAAAATGATTATGCATGGGATGAACGCTGAGCGGATTCTTATTGCGTCGGAGGCGTTGGGGCTGGGCTTTGCGGCGCTGCGGCATGTCACGCAGTATGCTTCTGAAACGAAAAGTTTTGATCGGCTGATTGGGATGAATCAGAGTATACAGCATCCGCTGGCGGATACGTGGATGAAGCTCGAGTCTGCGAGGTTGATGGTGAATCAAGCGGCAAAGTTGTACGACCAGGGATATACGGAAGGGGAATATGCGAATGCAGGGAAATATCTAGCGGCCGAGGCAGCGTTTGAGGCGTGTGAGAGGGCGGTTCTTTTCCTTGGTGAGAAGGGGTATGATAGGGAGATGCATGTGGAACGGTACCTTAGAGAGGCCTGGATACCGCGACTGGCGCCTGTTAGTCGGGAGATGATCTGTAATTATATCGGTCAGAGGGTACTGGGGCTGCCAAAGTCTTATTGATCTGTGCCGGTTAGAAATTATGATTATATTAAATTAGGTGTGGTAAATCGTGGTATACTTGAATAGGAAACAGACAACGACCACTCACTACACCTGCCTCGGAGTATAAGCAGGAGGCGCCTCGTCTTCGTCCTGTCCGGACACTCCCCCAGCAGGTGTCATATTCGTTAGATGCACCGTACTCGCCGACTTGACCGGTCTGGCTTTCCTCTTCTTCCACCACCAAACCGCAAGCACGATAATCACCAGGCCCGCCACTCCGACACCAACCCCAATTGCAGCCTTTGCAGCAGTACTCAGAACCGATGGATAATTCCGAGTAGACTTGCAGGTATAACCTGCGGGGTATCCGCTCTTGCTCCTGATGTCGTCCTTGATCTTGTTGAATGTGTCGTCGAGTTCTCGGCAGTTCAGGGGCAGACTGGAGTTGATATATAGGGACGCAAAGGTTGTTAGGGCTGGTAGATGGACACTGTCCTGGTTAGATGGTTCGTCGCAAAGAGGGAAGGGGGGGAGGTGTACTTCTCGATTGCCCCTTCAAGGTGAAGCCAGTCTCCCTCTTGTAAGGGGAGGCTGACGTTGAGAGGATGCGAAGTATCAATTGAAATCATCTGCTCAGTCCGGAGCAAAGACGACAGGTCGATGCTGGAAGAGAACTAGAGTTAGCTGCTGATCCCCTGGATGTTGATAGTATACTGACCTTGAAAGCTCTCCCGACAGCGTCATCGCCCCTATCTGGTTCTCAAACTTGGGCATGCTGATCGATGCAGGTGTATCAAGTGCTTGGATCTCGATCGTCGGGTAGATTAAGTCGAAGTTTTTCATGGTGGTCAGGGCAGGCATTGAGATGCTGTTTCGTTCGTCAGTTTGTCTTTGCTTGTCCGGGGTTGGGTCTGACCTTGATGTCTTGAGGACTATATCCAATCCACTAACCGTGGTCAATGCAGGCAGAGAGAGATCCACTTGGTTGATGGCAGACCCAGGTACGCAGTCTGCGGTATTACACACCACGAGAGTATTATTAACTGTCTGTAACGAATCCAGGTTGATCCTGCCACAGTCAGTCTCTGTCTGCAGATAGAACAAGGCACGCGCACTTTGAATAGTTCCCAATGAGCCGAACCCCCTGATCTACCGTCACCAAGGAAGGAAGGTGGACTTCGCTTCCGTGAGCTTCCTGGCCCAGGTTAACGTACCAGGCAGACTGCAGAAGAGGCGCCGAGAAGTTGATGGCGGCGAGGTTTGGCAGGTCAATAGAGCTTCCTAAAGCCTCGAGGTCCGGCAGCTCCATGTGACCAATCAGTGGTTCAAGGCCAGGAAAGTCCCACCAGGCGACTCTCAGTGATGCAGTAATGTTCTTCACGCCGGAAAGAGTAAACGGCCCAGCGTACGTGCCATTTATCAGGACACTTCCGTCCAAGGTAGGACAGTCCCGGCCAAGAGCGTCGAGGTCTTCCTGGCTCGCGACGTACGCAGAGTGGGAACAATTGAAGGTTTGCGCCAGGCAGCCTAGTTTGTCAGCGACATAATACCTTCACTTCGATAGACTTACCCAAAGGCAGCGAAGCGAGATACACCGTCAGGAGCTGCAACAAGAGCCCCATCGTGATCGACATTCAGATCGCAGCGATGGTTAGGGGGAAGGCATCCATTTCGCCCTGAGATGAATTCTCTTAGCCTCGTGCACAGGGCGCAGTCCAGGGTGTCTCAAAGCATTCCACCAATTGCAGGGCACTTCTTTCAAGCGTTGTTTGTTCGCCGGTGGACAGCCAATCGCTGCGGCATGGCGCTTGCTAGAACGGTCTTGGGTTGGGCGCTAGCACACATGACAATCACATACAGCCACATATCCCTGGCAAATTGTCAAATTGTCAAATTGCGGTTAAACTGCCATCACTCAGTAAGCGGTTTCTGGTGCCTAGTAAGATATACCCGGTACTAGACTGACAAAACACAATGTTGATACTCGGATGTGGCGCCGAATGAAATAAAACTGTCAAGGCGATAAGCTACGGCCACTTGCGGCCAAAACATCTTAGTAGACACGCCTTTAATGAGACTCTATTGATATATACTCGGCAGCTTTGCAATATTACTTTCCCAAGCTCCTTGAGGGGCCACCAAGGAGCCAGCCCTAAGAGCACCACACCAACGCCAGCACAATGCCGATCCAACCTTGCAAGTGAACAGAGCACTCGATCTAGTATGTTTCACTCAAAGGGTGCTCTGTTCATTGTCTGGTAGACTGTTGAGTCGGCGGTCATAATGTTAAAATGTTGGTCAACCGGGGTGTGACGTATGGAGGGTTGAGTGTCGAGGTTGTGGTATGGAAGACAGCTCCAATACATCACTTAGGGAGCAGAAAAGCCCTGCAGTTGTGCTGGCGTCAACCAGCTGCACGACCATTTCTGGTTTGGTTATTGCGCTGGTAATGGTGCTCAGAACGTGGCAAGGCGGATGGAATTCCCTATGGCAATTATTTCTCAAAACACTATCCAGAGGACTGGGTCTCAGCTAGCATTAGGGCCATTCGGTAAAGGACAGTTGGTATATTGATATGTATTGGAAAGCAGCTGGAAAACTAGAAAGATATATTGACGGTATAGACTCATCACGTATGTCTACAGATAGAGCCTATTCCTCCGGACATATGATCCCTCCTCCACCAGCCCAATCTGGCCAACTTTCAAATCACCTCGTGAATCCCCAATCAATCCGGGCAAGTCTTCCAGCTCATCCTGCTTATGGAAGTCCTTATTTGCGGTCATAAGACCCGGTCTCCGACGAACCTCATCCGCAATATCAACCCCAAACCGTAAGAAACTATACCCGTCCAAAGTCTCAGCCCATCGGCGCCGAAACCCATACCACACAGCCAGGACAACGCATCCGCATGCCCATATACCCAGCATGGCCGCGGGGATATGCGGCGGAACGGCACCAGGGCCGAGGATTTTACCTGGCCGCGAGGCAGTCAGGTTCAGGGCTAGGCGCGCGTCATCGAACCTGTCGAGGCCGTCGTACATTAACTGCAGGGCTTCGACGGCCAATCCATTGAGTAGCGATTCTCGTATCTGGTGGGGCTGTAAGTAGCTCAATAGGGTAATAGAAGTGTAACCCGGATCTACGGCAGGTGGATCGGGCTTGGTAGACTCGAGTATGTTTTCAAGTATATCGCCTTCAGAACTTGCGACCAGCCACTGCGCACTCATGGCCCCAAATCCTTGGTAGGCGATAGTAGAATTGCTGGGCCAGACCGGGAGCAAAGGTTCGAAATTTGAGAAGGAGTAGGAGTCTGGGTGCAGGGTGGCTAGGCCGAACTGTGAAGCAAATTTGCACCAGATTCCAGTGGGAGCGGCGAGGCTGGTAAAGGGTGTATGGTCCAGATTTGCTTGATCAAATGAGGGGTCTGGGTAGTTGACGTGAACAAGATCTTGCAAGGCGCCTGAATCCGTCTCTGGACTTGGTGTTGCCAGGAATGTGGTGTTCGCTCGATAGTGCCCATCCTCGAAAACTATAGGGTGACCCACACCTGAAATATTTGGGTAGACAGTCTGATTGAAGGAACTGTCTCGATCGAAGCTTGCCTGCCACATAACGTATTCGATTATATCCGGATCTTCCAAGATTTCGTCCCATGAACGGTCTGTCGCTGGAAATAGTGGGCCAATATTGCGGCCCTCTTCAATGTAGGCAAATATATTGAATTGCGATGTAGAGTTTCTTGCATAAATTGTTTCAACTTCATGGCCAAAAATCCTATAGGGCAAGTTTAATGGGCCATTGAATGTAAAGTTGTCCCGCCGTGGAAGGATTGTCAGTTCGGACATGGACCTCACTGCTGAACAATTATATGAAAGCCGCAAGCCCCATGGGCGACCGGTGACAGGATACTCTGCCTGGGGCATCAGGAACATGTCCGTCACGTTATCATCGGAAGGGAGCCTGTTCGGAAATTCCCTAAGCCAGACATGGTTGTTCCGGTCAAAGCCCAGCGGCGTGTATATAATTCCTGTCCCGGGCACTTTGAGAGACCCCCCAGACCTCCACTGAGCCCATCCTCCGAGGCCAGGCATGCGATCCGCGAGGAAGGTATCTGGAAAGTGCCCAATAACTTGTGGGTGGTCTGATGTTAGGGTAAATCCATCGAAGAGCTCCATACTGAGCCCGGACAGGGGCAGAGCAACGACAATCATAAAGCTCAACAGGCAGAGCAGCCACCATAAACGTTGGGCTGGGGCTTTTCGACGCCGGAGTAGAATGCCCAAGCATTTCATCCATCCTCCAAACCCTGACCAGGATTGCCCGCTGTGCAGTAGGAGGGCCATTGCATTGTCGGTATGCCAGAGCTCCTCTTGGAGCATTGCTGCCTCAGCGCCTGCAAGGCCATAGCTGGACATCCCGAGACCAAATATACCCAGTACCCACCATGAATAGAAGATTAACTGCCCATTGTGGTGCTCGCTGTATTTTGTTGCAGATGGGTCGGAAACTCTGTAGGCAAAGCATATCACGATGAAGTAAATGGTTAACAAAGGAGGCACCACCAGGAGAACGCAGCCCCTGATAATAAACCTTCGGAGGGGTTGTCCTCGTAATGTGTCCTCATGTTCCGGTGATGAATTGTTGACGTCGACATTATTCGCGGTCGACTCGCTCCCGCTGGAATGAGCATCACTGATGTCCGAGAGAGATCTGGACCGAGATAGCGGTTGCAGCTGGTATTCACTCGACGAGGTAGAAGGAAGGGATCCTCTTCTTGAGGATGCAGGTGATGGTGGTGACTCCATGGAGATAATGGCAGGAGCGAGCGAGTCTGCAATTTGACCAAGAGTGAGCAGGCCTTAAGAATAAGTGACAGAGTGCCCTGGCTTTCTTGTTTCAGCCTTGCATTAGCCTGTTGATCTATGCTGAGCTGGGTTGACAAGGCTGATATACGAGGCTGACCAGGCGACTCTAGGATCGACTACCGAGGTCTACAAGGCTGTCCCCTATTCATTCTGCTATGGTGCCTCTTGGGGTGTGTTACAGATTGGAATAAACGAACAGATGCTTATTTTTATGGTAAATTGTTATATTGCTCCCAATGCCTCCGAGTAGACACGGGGGTCGCTCGGTATGATGACGAATCACCACTAAAGCCCAAACTGTGATAACCTACAAGTTCAGTCTAGATGCATAATCTGCAAGCAGTACTCCGTAAACCCTGGCAAATAAGCTGACCTCGCACCAATTCGCCTGCGGAGAACGCTATCCGAAAAAATTGCCCAGTCGTACTCAATGAGGCCAAATTGCTGGTGAATGTACTCCATAATCGGGAGAAATACGTAGAATACTTGCGCAGGAGGCAGTATTCCTTAAGGAGGCGTTTTATGTTTGCGCCAGGGTGTATTGAGATTTAGGGCAGGCTGATTGATCCTATCCTCTACACTCAGTATTCGAATACAAATAACATTAGATAAGAATACTCGATTTGACGGAATAATCTATAATAATGGTGTCCTACATTCTCAAATAGCCCAGATGTCTCTAGAGCTAGGTCTCATGCTCGGTTCTCCCCTCTGGTATAACACGCTCGACCTCCAAACCAGCATCCGTATCCATCAACCCCAACCGCTTCTCTAACCGCGCTTGTCCGGCTGAGACAAGGTTCATTAGGCCAAGCTGGCTGGCGGATTAGTATTATACAAACATTTTGGGCTCATGGGATTGCTTGATGCGGTTCGTCTGCACGTACCGATATAGTCACTGCGTCTAGTCCAGAAAAGCCCATTCTGTTCATGCTTGCGACAAATCGTGAGAGCCTGAAACTTGCTCTGTGGCCCGGCGTAGATGGGGCTAGTGTGGGTTGTATACTTGTTCTGTGCACCTCAGGGACGCTCGCAAGATTATAGAAGGAATCGATAGTCCTTCTCCCGGACCCTGCACCCTGGTTGGCAGCACCGTCGTCGAAATCCAATGTTGTAGAAACACAATCCACGCCGCTCAGCATATCAGGAATCATCACCAGTGAGGCAGACCTCTCGTCCATCTCCGTGAGTGTAAAGCTGAGTGTTGACCCTTGGTGCGTGAGCAATTGCGACATCTCAGCTGGCGAACAGAGCGAGTCCAAGAAACGGTGGACTGGGACGTGTGCGAGCGCCCGATGGCGTCTTCAAAGACTGTCGTTAGTTGGAGCTCGAGCTTCTTCAGCACTTGGTGGTTTCGATGGACTATGCTTTGCGTGTTTCTGACGAGGCGGAGGATGTTGGCGGTTGATTTGCTTTCTGGTCAGTTGAACACTACAAACAATGAGTAGCTTACCTATTCAGCGCAGTCAAAACCAGACTCAGCGTCTCCTTCTGCGCTTCCAATCCCGCAAGAGCATCGCGCAAGCTCTCCTTTTCGAAAACATGCTTCACTTGATGCCATAACTTCTTCGCCGTAAAGTCCTCTTCTGCAGCGTGGCTGACAGACTGCAAGTCACGGTCAACAACGCTTAAAAAGCCCACACAAGATTCAACCGATTGCTCCAAACTCTCCAAATCGTCCACCTCGGTCTCAGCCGAGTACGTCAAATCAAGGAGTAGGTTTTGGATCTGGCACAGCGCGATGTTTAGCCCGTTCAGCGAGGCGATCGTTGCGCGGACCTCCTTGGGGGCATCGATGATCGAGGTCACAAAGCGGAATACGAGTTTTGATGATCCAGCGCATATTGAGATCAGGCCTGCGACAGAAGCTGAGACTGATAATGGATCGGCCATGTTCATTGAATTGGGATGGTCGAGTGCGGAGACGGCTTTTAATATCGATTCACAGCCTCGTCGTCGTTTCAAGCCACACATATCAGGCTGGCTGACATGCACAATCACACCAATGATACTGATCCACGTGAGTGAGCTCGCGCTGCATGAGAGAGCCTCGAGAACGCCCTTCGGGTCTGGAGCTGTTTGAGAGGCACTGCCTCGAATGACGGTGGCTCCGTAGTCGGCCTAGACTATCTGTCCAGTTGTTCGTCAAGAGGCGAGGCAGTATCTATAATCCAAATAGAAGTCGTCCCAGGACATAGCCAATGAGCTGAAGACCGAGGAAGAGCAGAAATTCGACGAACGTTTCACTGAGGTTGATGATGATGCGCATGCTGGCTGTCAGGGTTGATTGTGAATGTCTGAAGTTTGAATGGTATGGAAACGGAGGATGGAAATTTCTCTTGCAAGTGACATGTTTATATTGTTCTAAGTCTGTATAGAGTTCTTCACTGGTCATGCAACCCATGCATCTTATCAACTTAGGGTTTGTCTCTAGTCAGCCCAGCCAACCTTAAGGCATTCGCCATGTACAATCTAGTTATTTGGCTTATTCTTTCCCAACCCCGAGGATCTCATTAATAGCAGCAACAACCGCCTCCGGATCCGAAAGAAACGGCGAGTGGCTTGTCTTCAACGACACCGTCTGCTGGATCCCAGCGGCCTGTACGGCCTCCTTCTGCTGAGCCAGAGTGAACGCGCGGTCATCTTCACAGTAGATAAACGCAGCCGGAATAACTCTGTAGGCTTCATACGTAATCGGCTCCAGAGCAGCCCTGGCATTGTCAGCGATACAGGGTCATGGGCAAGTTTCTTGATTGATGGCAAACATACGGTGAATACTGCGGCAGCAGCAACGAAGCATGATGCTTGGCTTCTTGTTCTGGGAGATCATTGTAGAATGCTTCCTCGCCGTTTGTCGGGATTGTGAAACCGTTCTAGACATGCATGTTCATGTTAGCAGGAATAGAGGAGTGAGCAAATAGAAACGCACCCCCAAGTCCTTTGGTACCAACCAAGGCCCGCCCTCCTCCTTTGGCTTCGACGACCCAAGTACATCAAGCGCCGCACGGCCCTTTGTTGGAACACCGCCAGCAATGTAAATCAACTTGATGACCCCGCCGTCCAACCCGTTCGCGCGTCTTTCACTCTTGCCGAGCCCGACCATGGCCTCGGTTGCTGGGGCTGAGCCATACGAGTGCGCGATGACGACGACTTCGCGGCCTTGATCGAGGAGGCTGCAGACTGTTTTGCGGATGACGGCAACGTCTTCTGCCATCGGGGTTGGTTTGGTGCAGCCGGCCGTGGGGAGGTCCACTGTTGCTGTGAGGTAGCCGGCTGCATTGAGCAGAGGGACGAGGAGATTCCATGTTGTAGAAGAGTGCCATGCCCCATGGACAAGGACGAGAGTTGGTTTGGGGAGAGCTGGAGGCATGGTGGTTTGTTTGTCTTGTGGAGTAATGCTTGAGATTGGATCTTGCGAGGATGAGCAGCGGCTCGCTTTATGGACACCGGTCAAATCCCAGGGTGGACTCCTCGTGCCTCTTCTGATTGGGCGTTATCGCATTTGTTCTCCGTCCATTCCGGCGTTGGGTCGAGGGTAGATTCAACATTAGAGCGGGTGGGCGTTGCTTTACCGCTTCTAGATAACTGCTGATAACATTGAATTAGCCAGGAGTTAGCTTTAACTTCTCCTGCTTGGCAATGGTCAATGAAACAAATATAGATGTTACATGGATGTTATTCTACTGCGTCAATCCAGTGCTTATCATGTCGACCCTGCCGGTTTCCGCATTTGGCCCAGTGCATCCCCGCCGTTCCGGCGCATTGGGACTAGCCTAAGATGGTAAATAGTGAAGCCAAGGGCATGCGCCGGAGATCTGCACCATGGAATTGTTTATGGGACTAAATCTTATGAGGCTTGGACTTTGGTATACGGGGTAGATTACCGGACGATACCGTGGTGGAGATGAGAATAAGCAGCCTGCAGTAGTGGGATCCTATACCTCTAATAGCGACGTTATTTATGGTGACTAGATATGCATTTCTAATGGAATGTGTTGGACTTGCTCTATTTTCGTCTATTCATAGACTTGTTGCATACAACATTGCCTGATTCTTAGGCGAATCGTATTTTACTTGTTAAGTGCTATTACCGTCTAAACATAGATAAGAGCAAATTTATTTTAAAGTATGATATTAGACAACTAGCATACACTGCTCCGGAACAAGCTCTGATCGATGTTCCGCCACGGAATCAGGAGGCCAGCCATCCTGATACCCACGATCACTCGGCTGTATAACCTACTTGCGAGCCTTGCAGACACCCTGGGGAACCTGGGTAGCAGTTGCCTGAGTAGTCTGGGCCTGGGTCTGAGCCTGGGTCGCTGTCTGGGTCGCTGTCTGGGTCGCTGTCTGGGTCGCAGCCTGGGTCTCAGTCTGAGTTTGAGTAGCGGCCTCGTCACACTCTCCCTGGTACGCATCAACACCCTTCTGGATCGCGCTCGAGATCTTGCTGGAGAGGTTGCTGGCGATACTATTCAGCGACTCCGGGACCTTGGAGACAATCGCGCTGCTGAGCTCCTTTGCAGCGGAGTTGAGTTCCTGCAGGGACTGGAGCGAGACGCAGCCCTTGCCGAGGTCATCGATCTTGGACTTCTTGTCGATCAGGTCCTGGATGGATGTCTCGGTGTTGTCGGCGAGGGTCTGCGTGGGCGAGACGAGGCCCAGCGCGTCGATGTCGTTGAGCTGGTCTTGGGAGTTGACGCTGGTCGTGCCCTGGCGGATTGTGTCGGCGAGGGCGTCGGCCTTTTCGACGATCGAGGGGGGGTCGATTGGTTGCGCGTTGATGGCGGTGTCGAGGGCTGTGACTTGGGTGTTGATGTTGGTGAGGACTTCCTTGATGGCGGCGATGTCGCGCTGCTGGATGGGGGTGGCGAGCGCGGGGGCAAGGAGGGCCAGAGCAGGAACGATGCTGGAGAGCTTCATTTTGGAGGTGGAATAGGGCTGATGGTTTTTGAGAGATGATTGAGGTTGTTGATGTTCAGTGAAGGCTGGTAGCTAGGGCTTTATATACCTCGACTGGCGACTGACCTCGGCTGATATCAATGTCACAGGCGCATCTCAGACATTGACACTTCGGACGAACCTAGAAAGCAACAGAAACAGGCCAATGCATACTGAAGGAACGGTTTTTAGCCCTTTTGGGAAGTTTAGCTACAATGAGGCTGGCGATCTGTCGGATATCGACCCATAAATTGGATGGATGAATCTTGGGACGATTCAAACCAAACCTAGCATCAAAATATACTATCAATGCTGGACAGGGCAACGCTCGTGTTGTTTCATCAGGCCAATTTCTGGGGTACGGGGTAAATAGTCTTGTCCGGCTGTTTCAAGACCGAGCCTGATCCACCCAACCAGCCAATCCTTGCACCCAGCTTGGATGTTCGACTGCGATCACCAGGCACAGACAATTAATTACCAGGAGCATTCAACAATCGAGTCGTCTATCAAGCCAATGGCCCCTGCGGTGGTGGAATCCGGGACTCCATGATCACGGGTCCTGCCGAGGAGACAACTGTCAATCTCACCAACGTTGCAGTTAAATCATTGCACACCTTGTGAGACTTGTTCTGGTGTTGATCTATCTCCATCCTAGTAAATCTATAATTGAACGTGATCACTTCACACATTCTTTTGCCTGAGAAGCCTAGGTTAAGTGCCCCTGAGGCAAACAACGGCGTGAAGTCTATTGCAGACCGTCATTCTAGACTGTGAAGAATCCTCCACTTCAGGGGCTGTCTCTTCTCTCTTGAATCTCTTGTTATACCTGCTTATCGAATTTTATTGATTCATCAAGGACTTAGCTCGGTACTTCCTATAATGCCATGGCGTTGCGTGGGTATTGCCAACATACTACTCTATACGCAATTCACTTTGAAGGCATTCTGAGTAAAGCATCAATAAACTAACTGAGCTTCTACTTTCCCCCTTCGAAAATAATCTTCTGCGACTTCATGGTGTTGAAATCCTCATAGCCCTGCAGTGCCTCCGACAGCGGCCGAATATCACTCACCATGAAACTAATGGACACTGTTAGCACGTACAAGACCTAGAACAGGGGAACATACTCAAACACATCCTGCTTCCTCTCCAGAAACTGCAGTGCCTCGGGAAAGGTACTCCTAACAGGACACCTCCCCATCTGGATCGTCAAGTTCTTGCCATATGCCTCGTTCCCAGTCCAGGGTATCTCCCCATTATGCACGCCAACACTCGATATCCTCCCCCACGGCCGAATCATCTCAAACGCCATCCTCAGCGCCGAACTGTGCCCTACAACTTCGATCGCGACATCCGCGCCCCGCCCATCCGTAAGCTCCTTGACTCTCGCCCGCAAACCCTCACCATCCTTCTCAAAGTTCCACGCCTCAGCGCCTAACCGTTTTGCAAGATCAAGCCGCGCAGGAACACTGTCAATCGCAATAAGATGCTTGGGCTTATACTCCAGCGCACTAACCAGCGCACAGATGCCAACAGGCCCGCACCCGAACAGAATCACCGTGCTCTGCTGCACCTGCGTCGGCTCCACCCCGCTGAACGCGTTCTTCGCTGCGAAGAACCCCGTCGGGAGGATATCCGCCATGAGAACCAGCTTCTTCTCGTCGATCCGCTCGGGGGCAGCGACGAGTGTACTGTCTGCCAGAGGCACGCGGACGTAATCTGCCTGCGCTCCATCAAGCACCTTTGTCCCGTACAAGAGGCACTTTGCGCAGCGGGACGAGGACCCCTGTAAGCAGTAGAAGCAGTCCCCGCAGGAGATGGTAAAGGGCGAGACGACGCGGTCGCCGGGCTTGAAGTTTGCGACGGCGGACCCGACGGATGTGATTTCGCCGGTGTATTCGTGGCCCATGATGAATTCTGTTGGCGACGGCTGGTGGCCGCGGAAGACGTGCAGTTCACTTTCTAATCAGCTGTGCCATTTGTAGAATATGAAAGGCTGGGTAGCGGTACCTCCCGCATAGAGCCGTGTATCGCACTTTGACGATTACGTCGGTTGGGTCCTGGATTTTGGGTATGGGTCGCTGCTCCAGAGAGACCTGGAGGGGGCCTTTGAAGACGACTGCTTGCATTCTGGTGGTTGATGCAGAGAATAGAGTGCAGAGGCGGGGGTGAAGTGTTTAAGAACCTCGGCTGATCTCGTGTCATGCAGTGCGGAGTCGGAATGCGGGGGTGGCCAGACACAGATCTTAACAGCTTCATACATATATGATCAAGTGTGAATAGGCAATGACAATAGTATATGCTCTTGGTTACTGGAAATTCAGGATAAATCACAATGAGGAACTAGTTGTTGGTCAACAGCTATAGCTATAAACTGGTATAAATAAAAGTCCATGGCTTCAAAGCACTAAATACCTTTATCTCGTATAGGCTACTGTCAGCTTGATAGAGCAACGAGTGTGATTGATGGCGTTTGCACTAATATTCAATGAGAGGTCTATCCAAGTTATTAAGGCTATTAAGAGTATTATACACAAGAAATTAAGCCCGCGATCCCTCAACACACTCACCACCGCCCCAAATCGCCCTCGCGGCATCAGCCCACGCACTCCCCGGCTCAAAGATATTCTGCGCCGTATAAAACAACCGACAGTCCGCAGGGGTATCGACAAACTGCAGAGGCTCGACGCTGTGCGTGTCGTACTTGCTATACGCGTTCCGCACATTGACGCTCAACGCTTCGTACGACAGCGGGCTGTCAAGCGCAGGCGAGAGCTCCATGAGGGTCTCGACCTCTGTGGGAGAGAGGATCCCTGTTGCGTTGCCGATCTCTAGCGCACCGGCTGCGAGTTGGACGATCTGGGAGCCCTCGAAGACCTCGCTGCCTCTTGTGCCGCCCATTGTTGTCATGGAGCCGGGGGTTGGTCGCCCACCGAAGGAGAGGGTTTTCACGCCCTCGTAGCTCATGAGCTGCGTGAAGAGCGGGCAGGATGAGGAGCAGGCGCCATCAGTCATGATCAGGATGTCCTTTGCTTCAAAGGGCGGAGCGGTGTAGTTGTTGGGAACGCCGCCGTAGCCGTGGACAGGGCTATCCGTTGTCGACATCTTGTTCAAGTCCAACCAGTTAGCGGATGTAAAGTTCGCCCCGTCGATTGTGTGAGGCCCGTAGAACTCCTTCAGGGTTTTAAAGGTGTAGTCCTGGTCCGGGGTCTTGAGACCGAACAGCGGGGACTCAAGGGTTTCTTGACGCATGGCCTCTGCCTCGGGGGATACATCGGTTGGCTCAGCGTAAGCAACCTTGTAGATCAGACGGAGGGCCTCGTGGGCGCGCAGCCGAGAAGAGACGTAGGGCATCGAGTTGGGGAAGAAGAGGCGGAACAGGTCCATCGCCCAGTTTATGTTACCACCCGGGTTCGAGGACAGATCGAGGATGATCTTCTCCTTGCCTTGAGCCTTGGCCTTTTGGATGAACTTGACTGCGAGGTCGGAGATATTCGCTGTTGCTCCCTCCGTCTCGCTCACGGAAAAGGTCGGGATGCGCATAACGGCGGTGTCCTTGAGCTCGGCCTCGCGAGGGAGATAGCCTGCCAGGAGGTTGTTGTTGTCTCGAACCACGGCCGCAGGATAGCCGGCTGGAGCGGGCAGCACTGTGGAAGTTGGAGTGGCAACAGCGCTCGAAGACGAGGCAGGGCTAGACGGGGTCGAGGTAGGAGTCGAGGTAGGGCTGGCAGTCGTAGCCGGAACAGGAAGACACCAGTCTTCGTAAAGCTCCCGTCCGTTCTGATACTTGAACTCGTCCACGGCAACATACCCATGGACCGGAGACGTGTTGGTCGTTCCATTCTTGTACTCCAGCGTGAACTCGGCCTGTCCTGGCCAGGCCCCACTCGGGCCTACGGAAAACCCACCCAGGTTGGTGCTTGCACTGATGAATCGGGTGTTTGAGTAGAAGAGCTGGTTGTACCGCGCGTCTGCGTCCTGGAAGAGTTGAGACTCGGACATGGTCTCGAGATATGCGGCGGCGCTTTCACCGTTGATTCTCACAACGGGAGAGACGGCGTTGGGGGTTGTGTTGAGGAACTTGGCGTCGTCTAATCTGTCAGAAATGTCGATATGATTGAGAAGAATACATACGGTAGGTATAGATCTCGGGCAATTCGATGCCATCCTTTGAGACCGAAACCAACGTCTCGTACCCGATGAACTTCAGCGGCGCCGACGAGCACCCTAGAACTGCGAGATGGCCATCCTTGACTTGAGCAAGGAAGGTGTTGATAGCAGTGTCGAACTCGAATTGGCTGGCGAATTTGTTCTGAGCGGCCTGGTTCTGGAGGTCATCCAAGCCTCCCCAGAAATCGACTGGGGCGCCGAGGGGCGGGTCTATCCAGTATTAGGACATGATCGTTCGAATGGGGTTGATTAATAATTTACCTGCCAGCTCATCGGCTGTTGAATGCCACTGCATGTACTTCTTCAGGTCTTCCACAAAGGCGGCGGCTCGTTCGGGCTCAAAGGGCATGGACTGAAGACATTCGTAGGCGATTTCACCTGGGATTAGAGTGACATCTAAACTGTCAGTAAGATACCGCACCACCATTCATGACTTCAGACATACTGTGATTAAGTAACTGCGTAACTCGAGCACAGGGCTCCTGGGGTTGCTGTCTGGGAGCCGCGGCGACAAGGCCCGCTCCAAGCGCGACAAGGTACTTGGAATACATTAGAGAAAAAGAAGATGAAGATGAAAGCTGCTGAAGACATATTCAACTCGACGACAGACGCCCTTTTATCCTCGATGCTGTATATTTGATCGTCTCTGGCTTACCCTCATCTACAGTAGCGGTCTATCTACCGGCTCAGCCTTGCACGGCCTCAACCGTTCACGTCCGGCGTAGCGTATACGGAGTGCAGCTTAGGGCACTAGCGGCAGCAAGTAACCTGACGATCCTTTTCATTCCCGTGGTAATTTGGCCCCAAAGGGATTCAGGCTTACGCGCTAAGACCCGAGCCGCATCTGCCAGGATATACAGAGCCCACGAGGGTGGGTGCATGATCCTGCTGTGATCCTGCTCGCACTTGATTCTCCGCTTCTCATAGGTCAGTCGTACGGATGAGGCTTGACTGTGATCGGCAATTGCTGTGGACCGCGGACGTTTTCCGGATAGATTGGTAGTGGAGAGCCGACAGTGCCTAGTGCTTATTGCGCAGTGGCTTATGCTCTGCTGGCCGTTTAGTACGGAGTAGAGCTATGAATAGTTTATTCGGTGACCCACAGACACTGCCCTGTGGATTAGTCTAGCTACGGGGTGCTACCATTGTTTACTACTGAAGCGGTCTTGGAGTTGATGTTCTGTTCAGCAGAAGATAAAGGACACTCGCCCAGAGTATGACTGTCACGGTGTCACTGACCTCAGGATCATCAGCTGGAGCTTGGACGTTCGGGTTTCCTCCCGACTTCGGCCTTGTGGGGACATGTATTCTCGGCCTGGGGCTATGCCGATGATCATCTACTCCAGCTGTACGGAGTATAGTAGCACTGCCCAATGCCCGAGAGCAGATCCCGGTCTCCGGGGTATATCCGTTCGGTGTCTAAACGGGTAATCCTGCTGCAGTGATTGACATATGCTAATTCAACAAAGTTCTACCCGTGCACTTCCGCTGAACGTATACCTAAGCCATGTACCTGACTTAAAGAATTCATTCCGTTGCTCTACCTATCAAAGCAAATACAGCTCTCGCTCCTAGTAATTCTCTTGGCATACTGCACTACCTGCGGCTGGTAGTAATCTCCCAGTATAGGTGGGCCTGGTTTCATTGCGAGCCTCCGAAACAGTTTGGAAAAAATGACTTCCACGTACTCTTAAGATGCCTGAGGGCAGTTTTTGCAGGCGCCTGGTAGTCCGGGCCAGCAAGGCCTACTCGTAGTAGCGTCAATAAGCCAGTCAGCGTCCTCAAAAGACGCGACCTGTGTAAGGCCTTGCAGGCATCATGTGTGGTTGATGCCTGAGGCTTACAATGTCCTGTGCGCTACTTAATGGGTTCTAGGGGAATCGCGAGGTATCTCGCGCTTCGTGTGGTCTTTTTGGTTAGACATGTATCATGTGACCCTAGACACAATGGACTTATAACCTGCCAGGAAGCCTGGGTGAAGCTCTGGAGAATCATTTCTCAATTCCTTGGACCGACGAAGATTCTCCTCGGGACACTGCCACTCCGGTTACTGCCCGCACCATTCTTGGCGGCAGGCGTTGTTCCTGGTAGGGCAGCCTGGGTCACAGCCTACTGCACGATCTTTCCTTTAAAGAAAATACATGGAGGAACTGCAAAACCTGTTGAATTAATGCAGCCGACCGTGGTGACCCATTCTCGCTGGCCTGACTGAAGTAATTTAGGTCTTGCTAGGATCTCGCTCTAGCGACCACCTTTGCAGTTGCAATTAGACCCATAGCGAAGCCAGTTTCATAAAAAATGTAGATATTTTCATCTAGAATACCATTCCCGTTTCAAATAGCTTTTAGCCAAAAAGACCATATGAATCGCGAGATACCTTGCAATTCCCTTAGAACCCATTAAGTACATAGCGCACAGGACATTTTAAGCCTCAGGCATCAATATCATGATGCCTGCAAGGCCTTACAAGTACTGTACCTTCATGGCAATCAGTCGGTAAATAAGTCCTGCACAAGCACCAGACATAAGAACCACGTTCACAGTCTGGAGAATCCGCAAGTGCCAATGCGGGCCTTTCGCCCTCGCAAAATGATCTATGGGAAATGAGACAAGCACAATGACCCATAGCCCAATAGGGGGTATTAGACACCCTAAACCCAGATACCCCACAGCTGACACCACTGGTCCGACAAAGGTAACTATTAGGAAGAACCCTGATAACGCGAGCTCGCATATTAAGATATAAGCAGTTCCTGCTCCCATTGCAGTTGAATAATAATAGTAGTTCTGGTCGGGATCAAGTTTTGGGGAGTTGGAGATTATGGGCGTGTTTGGTCTCACAATGCCAAAGGACATGTTGGTGGTTGCATTATGGTTTGGAGTGGCAGGCGCCTCTGATACAACGCCGGCCGGATTGTCTTTTGATATGATAAGTTTAGTACTATTTGACTGAGTGCCAGTAAAGGCAAACTGGACTGCAGGATTTCACTTGCCTGGGTAAAAAGACTCAAGTATGGTGATAAGAGGAGTCATGAGAAGGATAACAGGCATAACCTGTCCAAAACTCCACCTGTTATCGCTGATGCCGTCAAAGAGAAGGTGAAAGCCGGGTTCTGGAAAGAAAATATTTAGAGTCCGTAGCAGATTTTCCAAGCCCAAAAGAAAACTTGCAAGGAGCCAGTATACCTAGTATAAGTTAGTGCATGTATTTATGATAAAATCAGCACTCACTTCAAAGAACATTGAGGAGAAATGGTCTGCGACAAGGCGCAAAGATAACAATAAAGCCAGCGCCGGATAGTAGAGAATGTCTCCTGCAAAGCGCCTCAGCCCTTTGGGGTGCCTCCGCCAGTGATATAACATCCAAAGTAGCCTCCGCAAGCCGTGACTTATACGTCTCCTCAAAGTCTCAGCCACAAATAGAGACAGGGCCTTGTGAAGCTTGATAACTCGGAAGATAAACCCCAGTCCTATCAAGGAAACTAGTATGACCATGGACACCAATGCCACAGTGTAGTCTGAGGGGACAAGGGTGGAAAAGCGGCAGATGGCATAATCGCTCCCATGCAGAGAAGAGGCCTCGACCATCTCCCATGGAGAACTCCACTCATAGCTTCCAGTGGGAACCATTGCCGTAATGAGCATAATGATGAGACCCAGCATAAAAAGCAGTCTCCACTGCCGTTGGGCTTTTCGGTTGTAGAGATAGTTTCTCAAGAGGGTCAGGCACGAGAGATGCGTCAGGCTTGAGAACCACGCCAAACGACCTATGACCAGCCAGTGGTACGAAGAAATACCACAGCGGAGCTGAGTATATCCACTGATAAGTATTGAAATGCCTGTAGCAAGCTGGAGATCGCTCATCGCGAGAATGCACTGTCATGGTTAGAATCTGGTTGAGATCCTCATGAAACACGACGAACTTTTGTTAGAGGGCTGTTGAGATAAGGCAAGCGCGAAGGGCTCGACCTCTTTACCCCATGAAACCCTTTGAATGGCCACCTGATGCACCGGAGGATGAGCAGGTCGACAGGGTTTGGCTGAAATGGCACGGCACGAGAACAGCCAACATTGTTCTCCTCACGAAATGGATCCAAATTTGGTTGATATACAACAAAATAGTGAGCAACAATCACAATAATAACAATCCCAGCTGTTGCAACATATCCGACAATGACCTAGGAGGACTTTTAGTAGGATGGAGCCACAACAGATGCGGAGTCTTACCCCAGTACCAGTTATATCAGAGTCGAATTCAATTTTATCTGGTTGTCGTGAGCAGTCATAGCTACAGTTCCCAACCATTTTGCACAGTGTGGATAGAAGACGTAGGATAGAGAGATTCAAGCCTGCATGGGCGCTTCATTTTCAAATTTGATTAATGGGCAGAGTGGCTTTTTAATGCAGTCGAGGTCACCGACGAGGCTGAAACGCTGCCTCAGCCTCTAGACTTCTACGTAAGCCCCCTCGCGGCAGGTATTATTCGTCTGAACTATAATCAGGGTGGTCCAAGCAACACTTATTAATCTAGTGTAGCAGGTTTGGTTAATCCAAGTTCTCTACTGTCCTCAATCTTCTAAGAGACAGTGAATATATATATGCTTATTTCTGTTTTAGAAATTGTGTCTCAGAGCTTATTAATCGATCCATGCCAAGCCTTTATGCCTCTATTGATTTAAAACCTACGGAGTAATTAAGCCTTGCTTCTAATTGATACTGGGGGTAAATACTGGGGGTGAATACACCAATGAGGGGTTTTCAGATATACGAGGCTGCGGCCCACAGGCACACCCATGGCAGCCTATAAGATTTATGGGTGGAAATGGGGCGTTCATGGCCTCAGGAGCTGTCATTTTTGGCGTCGATTTCACAGGTCCTCACATTCTAGTTGTAATAGTCTACAGTATATACATTTATCGTTTCAAGTAGATCAATGTAGTACGCGTAGGAAAGCACTTCCATTTTCCCAGTACAAAATATATCAGCATCAGTTGGCCAACATATTTATATAGCCGAAATATACATATACTGTCACCACAACAGTGCTCTTCACTTGAGGCAATATGCGACCAGCCGCAGACACTCCCGACAGAAGCCTAACTGTGGCAGTTCTAGAGCCGAAACCGTGGGTTGCTGACGGATCTCGGTACAGACCTCTATTCAGATATCTTACCGTCTGTACAGACCTGAGCCATCATTCATGCACTAAAACAGCTAGAGCATCCCAAATAGGCAAGTATGTGTATTAGTCAGATAGGTGTATGAACCTCGGACCGTGCCTCGGCTCATAGAATGCGGGGATCACATTCATGCTGTACACTATATTTATTTATTTATTATTCTCTCTCCTCTCCTGATCATCCATTCAAAAACACCATAGCCAGCATGTCAGGAATATCAACAGTCCCCTTCGCAGAGCCGCCCTACCTGCGCGGCCTCCCCTCGCCGTACTATACAGAAGGCCACCGCCGCTTCCAGAAAGCCGCCCGCGAATTCATCTACGAGAATCTGCTGAAACATGCAATGGAGTGGGAGAAGGAGGGGACTGTCCCCGAGCATGTCTTTAAGGACTTCTGTCGTGCTAATATGCTCCTCCCGAATCTGCCTGCGCCGTTGCCGGTCGATTGGTTGAAGAGGCTGGGGATTCATGATATTTTGGGCGTCAAGGTCGAGGAGTGGGATTATTTGCATACGGGGATTTATACTGATGAGGTAGGACCTGTTTTCTTCTGTTCTGTTGGAATTGAGAGCTAATAACATAGCTTGCTCGCTCTGGCCTTAGCGGACCCAGCGGCTCGCTGAACGCAGGCTTCGCGTTCGGAATCCCCCCGATCATCAAGTACGGCAGCAAGCAGCTACAGGAAAAGTTCCTGCCTGATCTCCTGACTGGTCGCGCCCGGTGCTGCATTGCGATTACGGAGCCTGATGCCGGATCCGATGTCGCGAACATCACCACCACCGCGACGAAGTCCGCTGACGGGAAGTACTATATCGTCAACGGGAACAAGAAATGGTACCTCCTCATTCAATACTTGTCTAGAAGTGTATTGACATTGATAGGATCACAAACGGCATCTGGTCCGACTACACCACTATGGCCGTGCGCACCGGCGGTGCCGGCGCAGGAGGCCTCTCGCTCCTCGTCGTCCCGCTGAAGAACTACCCCGGGGTCTCAATGAAGCGCCTCAAAGTCGCCGGGCAGGTCGCCGGCGGAACAACATTCATCGAGCTCGACGACGTCAAAGTCCCCGTGGAGAACCTGATCGGGCGCGAAGGCGAAGGCATGCGGCTCGTCATGAACAACTTCAACCACGAGCGGTTGACGATTGCCGTGGGAGTGACGCGGCAGGCCCGTGTTGCGCTCTCGTCCGCGTTTGCGTACTGCATGAAGCGCGAGGCGTTTGGGAAGACGCTGATGGACCAGCCTGTTGTGAGGCATCGGCTTGCGAAGGCGGGTGCGGAGCTTGAGACCATGTGGGCGTTTGTGGAGCAGTTGCTGTATCAGCTTGCGAATATGCCCAAGGATGAAGCGGATAAGCAGCTTGGGGGTGTGACGGCGCTGGCGAAGGCCAAGGGCGCGATGGTCCTGAATGAGTGTGCGCAGTGTGCGGTGCTGTTGTTTGGAGGTGCTGGGTTCACGAAGCAGGGACAGGGCGAGCTCGTCGAGGCGATTCTGCGGGATGTTCCTGGCGCGAGGATTCCTGGTGGCTCGGAGGATGTGCTGCTGGATCTGTCGATACGGCAGCTAGTGAAGCTATACAAGGTGGAGGAGAGTAAGCTGGGCAAGGCAAAGATCTAGATACCCCGATTATCTACTCCAATATCATTCTCCAATATCATATCTTATCATTATCTGCTGGACATTTTGGCCTATTAGAGTAAAGTGTGATAACCAGCAAGTTATCTGGCTTACAGCTATCTTCTCCAAGATAACAGCCCGCCTATCGAGGAGGATAAAAAGTACAGTACAGCACCATGGCAACTCCTAAAACCACTTTCACAAGCACCATGGGCCTACGCGAAAGACTGCAAGTCAAACAAGGCGACGCCGGTTTGGCTGAAGGGGTTGCATCCAACAAGGACCTCGACCCGGTCCCCCTTGACTCGCCGAGACGAACATGGGAGTGGCCGTCCCTGTTGGGGTTTTGGGTTGCTGAAGCGTTCAGTATCAGCATGTATCAAGGTGCGTCTCCATTTCCTGTCTGAGGCTGTGCTAATTGAACAGTAACGTCAAGCTCCGTGAGCAAGGGCTTGAGTGCCCCGATGGCCATTGCTGCGGTCGTTGTCGGCCATGTCCTGGTCTGCATTCCTGCAATGTTAGATGGGTGAGTCTTTTCTATTTGTTAGGAACTTAGTGATGTTAACGATGATAGCTATGTCGGCGCCATCTTCGGCATCAACTTCCCAGTGTATACCCGTGCCAGCTTCGGCATGCGAGGCAGCTACTTTGCTGTTTTTGGTACGCCTTCCCTTTATAACTGCTTCTAGTTCTAATAGCCAGTCCGCGGTATTGTCGCGATTATCTGGTTCGGCACGCAGACATACCAAATGGGCGAGTGCGTGCAGACGATGCTCAGCGCCATCTGGCCCTCCTTCAACAACTTCCCTAACAAACTGCCTGCGAATGGCCCGATCACGTCTGCGGAGCTGCTCTGCTTCTTCCTCGCTATTCTCTTCCAGGCTCCATTACTCTGGCTCAAGGTCTCGAAGCTGCGGTACCTCTTCATCGTCAAGACATGCATCATGCCTATCTTCGGTATTGTCCTGTTCGCATGGGCCATTAAAGCTGGTATGCACGTCCAACCCTAACAATGCCAAAGCTAACAAGTACAAGCAAACGGCTTCGGCCCCGTCTTCTCCAAACCCTCCAACATCACAGACGGAACCCCCGTGGCCGTCGTCTTCCTGCAATGCGTCACCAGCGCCATCGGCCCCAAAGCAACCCTCGCCCTAAACATGCCCGACTTCACCCGCTACGCCAAACACCCCCGCGACGTCTTCTGGACGCAGGCCATCGGCCTCGTCATCCTCGTCTCCCTGTGCGGCGTCCTCGGCGCCACAGTCTCCTCCGCAAGCGAGGTCATCTACGGAGTCCAGACATGGAACCCGCTCGAAGTCGCCGTGCTGTGGAACAACCGCGCCGCGCAGTTCTTCGCGGCGTTTTGCTGGGGTCTTGCTGCCGCGGGGACGAACATCAGTGCGAATAGTGTGAGCTTTGCGAATGATTTGTCCCTTTGGTTTCCGAAGTATATTGATACGCGGCGCGGGGCGTATGTTTGTGCGGTGCTGAGTATTCTGAGTATGCCGTGGTATATCCAGAACAACGCGGCGAGTTTTTCGTCGTTTCTTGGTGGGTATTCGCTCTTTCTGGGTGCGATTGCAGGGGTTATTGTGGTTGATTATTGGGTCTGTCGACGACGGAGATTGCGGCTGCAGTCGTTGTTTGAGGCCAGGGGGACGCATTATTTTACGAAGGGGGTGAATGTGCGTGCCATGATTGCGTTTGTTTGTGGGATTGCGCCGAATCTGCCTGGTTTGGCTGCTGTTACTGGTCAGGATGGGGTTCCGGTGGGTGCGAGCTATCTATATTCGCTGAGTTGGTTGGTCAGTATTATTGTTTCTGGCTTGGTCTACTGGGTTTTGTTTCTGGTTTGGCCGTTTGAGGTTGAGGATAAGGTGCTTGTGCTTGACGGAGTCGAGGGGGTGGAAAGATTGGAGGAGGTTGAGGTGAAGAAATAGATATAATTGCTATAGCTATGGATTCAACTGGTTTTGCAAAAGTGAATGTAGGCTTATCATGTAACAGATGGGCTAACTACAGATAAGTCTGCCCCCTTCCCTCTCTCGTCTTCCTCGAACTGGCATAAACGCCTTTCTTTGCAGTCTTCCCACCCATCCTCAACATCCCAGCCAGATGCTGCACACCAGCAACAACACCATCAATCACCTGGACATCAGGCCCAACAGCCTCCTCAACAGCCGTCTTCAGCTTCGTCATCCCAGCACACCCTAAAGTGATTGTATCAGCCCCTCGCCTAACCAGCTCCTTTGCAGCATCGCACATGGCCCCGAGAACAACATCTTCCCCTTTCGTCTCCAGACCCAGAACACCTAAACCGCAGCTCTCAACACCAACTGAGAACCCTTCAAACCCGTAGCTTCTAATCGAGTCTGTGTGTAGCACCGCAGAGCGCGGCGAGGTCACCACGATCCCGAATCTCCCCCCGAGGGTGCGAGCCGCAAAGAGAGATGCCTCCATTATACCCACGACGGGGGCGTCGAGTTCTTCACGCAGGGCTTTGATGAGCGGGTGCTCGCTGTAGCAGGCGACGAGGAAGGCGTCGTATTGGTGTGCTACTGGCAATACGGCCCGGATAGCGGCTGCTGTGGAAAGCGTTGCGTCCAGGCTTCCTTCTATGGCTGTTGGTGCTGGATGGGGAGATGTGAATCCTTCGACTGAGACGTCTGATGGGAGTGTCGGCCGCACCATCTCCAGACACTTGTCGGTCATTGACTTTGTGGCGTTCGGATTGACGAGCAGGATGCGATACTTCTTCTCCTTCACTGGAATAACAGGGGCATCGACGACCTCAGCAGTCAACAGAGGAGGCTCGACAACACCAGTCTGCTCCACCAGCCTCCCATAATGCTCTATCCTGCGATGTCTGTCGAAATCAAACGTCCTCTTCTTGCCCGCATTACACATCTCCAAATCGCACTCAGCAAAGATAACCTCGTCCTCGACCCCCTTACTTTCAGCAACAACCCTCCCCTCAGGATCAACAATCATACTGCCCCCAATCAGCGGATACTCGCCATCATCAAGCCCGCATCGCGCGGCACTCACACTCCACGTCGCATTCGTGTACGAGTGCGCCTGCATCACCAGCTTATGATGGAACAGCGAAAACGCCTCCGCCTCCTCTTTGGTCATATCCCCCGTCTGGCCCCAGAACTGCGGCGCGAAGCCGTTCGTGTTGTACCCGCACAGAACAACCTCTACGCCCTGCAGGCCGTATGCGCGCCAGGACTCGGCCCACCGGCGGTCGTTGCAGATCATCATCCCGAGGATGGGGTCGCCCTTGTTGATAGAGGGGTCTTGCTCGATGAGACCCGGGACGCGGAAGGCGTTGAAGCCCAGGTCCCCTGGGAGGAAGTATCTCTTTTCGAGCTGGTTCACGGCCTTGGGGTCGGGGAGTGGCTCGACGTCCCCTGGGAGATGGATCTTGCGGTACCGGGAGAGAATGGCGCCTGATTCTGCGTGGTAATACACACAGCTGTTGAAGTGCTTACCGTCCTCGGTTGCCTCGGCGAATCCGACACTGATGTCGACTTTTAGTCTTTGGGCCGTTTCAAACAAGGCCTTGGTGTTTGGCGCCGTGCGGATGTCGCCGTGTTCGAACCACGACTCGAGCTCGGTCTCGTCCAGGATGAGATACCGCGGGAAGAAGGTCGTGAATGCGATTTCGGGGAAGAGCACGATCTGGGCGCCTTTGGATGCCGCTTCTTCGAGCAGTTTGATCATCCGGGTTAGGGTTGCGGCGCGTGTGTCCCATTTGTTGGTCGTGCCCATTTGGGCGGCTGCTAGGCGGAGGGTTCGAGGCATGATAATCTGATGGACCTGGATTATGGTTCTCAGGTCTAAGGAATACTTTTGAGAGGATGAAGCTAAGTACTGATGTATGAGCGGAGAAATATCCGGCGGAGTTGGAGACAAGAGATGCTTATCAGAGTTGGAGGAGTTGGAGTAATAGATACGATAGTTATATCTATACAAGATAAGAATAATTTGGAGCATCGGAATACAGATAAGTATGACTGACCAGCTACAGGTCTGTCGGTAACTAACAGCAAGCAAAATGGCAACCATCGACCTCATCATCACCAATGCCACAATAGTACCACCTCCCACCCTGTCCCCTGCAATATACCACTAACAAGCCAGGCAACCGCCTCAGACATCCTCCCCAACACCGACATCGCCATCTCCGCGGGAAAGATCGCCCTCCTAGGCACAGACCTGCCCTCTCTCTTCCCCTCCTCCCCCACCCTCAGCGCAGAGGGCGCCTACGTCCTACCAGGCGGCGTCGACAGCCATGTCCATCTCCAGCAAGATAACAGCCCGACAGGGGATACATGGGAGACAGGCACACGCTCCGCCATCGCCGGTGGGACAACCACAGTCCTAGCATTCGCCTCGCAGAAACGCACAGACGAGTCCCTCTTCCCCGTCGTAGAAGAATACCACCGGCGCGCCACGTCCAACGCCTTCTGCGACTACGGATTCCATCTCATCCTCTCCTCCCCAACAGAACATATCCTGCGCACCGAACTCCCCGTCCTCGTCAGGGACCAGGGGATCTCCAGCGTAAAGCTCTACATGACATACCAGCCCATGCGGCTGCGCGACAGCGAGCTGCTGGACGTCATGTCCGCGACGCGCGCCCTGGGCATGACGACCATGATCCATGCCGAGAACGCAGACATGATTGACTGGATGACGCGGCGGCTCGAGGCAGCGGGCCGGACGGACCCGTACGGGCATGCCCTGGCGAGACCGAATATCGCGGAGGACGAGGCGACGTACCGCGCTCTGAGCCTTGCTGAGCTTGCGGACGTGCCGATTCTTATTGTGCATATGAGTTCTGCGGTTGCGGCGAAGCATGTCCGTCGTGCGCAGACGAAGTTGCTTCCTGTTCATGCGGAGACGTGTCCGCATTATCTGTTTTTTACGAGTGAGAAGTTGAGGGGGGAGAATTTTCATGGCGCGATGTGTGTTTGCTCGCCGGCGCTGAGGGAGAGTCCGTTGGATCTGAAGGGGATGTGGGATGGGTTGGTGAATGGCACGTTTACCACGTTTTCGAGTGACCATGCGCCGGCAAAGTACGTATCCTGACCACGGTCTACAGGGCAAGAGCTAACAGCTACCAGGTTTGACCACCCCCTCGGCAAGAAGAAAGGAACAAGCACGTTTACGCAGATCCCCAATGGCCTGCCGGGCCTGGAGACCAGAATGCCGAGTCTGTTCTGCAACGGCGTGCTTACGGGCCGACTATCCGTGCAGAAGTTCGTCGAGTTGACGGCCTCGAACCCAGCAAAGCTATACGGCCTCTCCGATCGCAAGGGGACTATTGCACCGGGCTACGACGCCGACTTTGTCATCTGGTATCCGACCCCTGAGCAGGCGGCGCAAGCTGGGACGGAGAAATCCGTGATGAAGCCCTTTTCCCTGAACAACAGCATGCTGCACCATGATATCGACTACACGCCCTTCGAGGGGATGGAGTTCACCAACTGGCCGCGGTATACGATTCTTCGGGGCAAGGTTGTTTGGGATCGCGACGGGCAGGGTATTCTCGGTGGGAAGGGAGACGGGGCGTATCTGAAGCGTGGGCGGAGTACGTTGAGTCGGCCGCGGGGGGTGTTTGTGAATGAGTTTGATCCTTATGCTGAGTAGAGTAAAGCGAGATGAAATGCAATGCTGAATTGGATATAATAGCTGGTATAATATGGTATAAACATCAACATCCGCAACAAAGACACTCGGCACACTCGATGCAGCACTCGCAGGCTTCCTCGCAGAGGAAGCAGCAGCACATGGTCATCAAACTAGATTCAGTCAGTAAAGCTCTTTTGATAAGCAATGGAAGCATACCAAGCAGTCAAACATCCACGGTCCTTCTTCTCCTCAGGAGGCGGCTGCTGGTATTGCATCTGCGGCGGCGGGTAGCCCTGTGGAGGAGGGCCGTAGCCAGGCTGAGGGGGAGGGTAGCTATTCAGTCAGTACTAAAGTTGATACACAAAGAAGCTGCTGACGTACTAGTTCCCAGGTGGAGGCTGCTGGTACGACATGGTGATGTGATGTGGATTGGGATGGTTCTCTGGGGAAGATGGAACGGACAACAAGGGGTTTTATCTTTTGGGCCAGGCAGAAGGATAATGAAAATCATCAGCCCTGTGTATCCACCTGGCCGGCATGTACATGTTCCGCTGGTAGTTATTGCTTTTTTGCATTAATCACCACCTGCGCGGTATCTAACTAGGGTTTCAGCCACAGCATGGGCAATGACCATTAAACATTGAACACTGGGCTACTACTCTTTACATCTCATACACAACTCCAATATCTATCCATCTATCATCTTCAATAAATATGAAGAATATCTGGACATCAGAAAAAAAACATACCAAGACCACTAGCAACCCCTTAAGGCTGGCTCCACGCGGCAATTCATTGGCCGAGAAATGATGCTGCCTAGTCAGCCCTCCACTATATATCGGCGACAAGTCAGGAGTAGATCCACTGTTCTTTGATCAATGATTCAAAGCTTCCCACTGGTTGGTGTTTTGAATAGGCGCTGTCACTGCTTCGATCGTGGACCTGTTGTTCGTCGGTCCGTGAAGGTTGAGCGCTATTTTTACCCACAATACAGAATATATAGAGCACGCACGAGGTTAGGAGTATTGTGGAGAAGCGGTATATAATCAGACATTATCAAATTGTCGAAGTTAACTGCTACAGTGGAGTGACAAAACTGGACCGTCTTCACTCGCCAAGCAACTAACTTCCACTTTCTAACATAGCTAGTGAAGTTATAACGTTATGGATATGGCTGGCTTCATAACTAGCTTATCCAGGAGGTGGAACATAATTAATGCACGTTGGCCTTGGCTTGTATCAAATCTATTATTCTTGTGATACTCGGATAGATTTATGTACCATCACGTGATAAAAGGCACTTTGGCGGAGTGGTTAACGCGATGCCCTGCTATATGTGTAACATAAGCTTAGGCATTTCCCTCGGGAGCGTGAGTTCGAATCTCACAGGTGTCGTTTTTTTTCATGTCCTCGATAGTGAGTGGAGACGTTGGTGTTCTTTTATTCTCGTTTATGACCTTGTAGTATTCAAGTATTGATACATCAAATATCATTTCTTCTTAAACAACGACAGTATACCCTTCGACTGTTTTTGCGGGCCTTCCACCTTCAACGTCCCAATCTTATACTCCTTCGCCTGCCGCTGTAGGATGTTATCCCCATGGTATTTGCGGTACTTCTTGCTTGCATCTGTGCCGGCTACACCGAGTAAAACTACATCATCAGCCTTAGTCACTTCAATCTCCTTTGCAGATTAAGGTAAAATGCGTACTCTTCTTCCCACCAGGATGCTCCTCCGAGAACTTCGTCAGGTCGTAGACTGTCCCGTCGATGGCGAGCCATAGGTCTCCGTCTTGATTATGGATGAGGAGTTCGTCTTTTGTGTATATTCTGTCCACAGCGATGGGAATGGGCTCTGGAGTTGTAGATATCGAGCTGCTCGGCTCTGGCTGGACTACTGCTGTCAAGGTTCTTGATGCCATGGTGAGGTCGATATCATTTATGGCATTCTAGACTTTCTTGTGGGATATAGGTAAAAATACATTTATTGATATAGCCTCTTTAAATCTCAGGAATTCATGTGCTGGTCTCGGTAACGCTACCAGACGCCGAGGCGAGGGACCGAGATGCCGCTATAATAGCCTGAATTATAATGCGTGATAGTCTAAGATGATGCTTTGATAAATTCACACTCAGGCAAAAGGCTTGAGATCTGGTCCACCTATCTAACATTCGATCTTGCTTAGCGGGTTCGAATCATCTTCAGACTAATAATGAGCCTCAGCTAGGCGGAAGGCCAACATTGAGAGCACATATACCAAAAGCAAGCATGAGCTGGACTCTGCACTGGATAGTGCACAGCCTCATTAAACAGGATGGAACTTCATATAAGTACTCCGACAGCCTTTGGTGCAAGCCGATCTGGCTGTGTTGGGCTTGGCTGCATGATTAGCGTCTGAGAACAGCGATATAATCAGGCCGAGAATCAGGCCGGTGCCCTGGAGAACAATCCACTCGTGACTTCTTGCGGACTTAACGGAAATGGCAATCCAGGAGCCACTTTTCTCCAGATACGCGATCAAACAAGTTCAACAGCTGGACGCTTCCTCAAAATGCAGGATCCTGCACGCATTCTGGCCTCATTTGCAGTTGTCTCCGTCAGCATTTACCGAATCAGATTATGCAGGCTACTTCTGCTTTATCGGAACGGCTTTGCAGGGTTTATCGAGTGCTAAAGATGACTTCGCCGCGCAAGACTTCGAAAGACTATGCGGAATCATCAGGGTGCTGCGAGTCAATCCTAATTGGAACCAGAAGGGCATGATAGTCAATCTCCGGAGGAGTTACTTGGACACGTCGGACATAGCCATATGCCGCTCAATTCAGCTAGCGGTCGGACTATGGCTTTGTCTCGATGTAGATTCGCCAGGTGTCCATATGAAAGGACACCCCCGTCCTCAGGAAGGTCGCGTCTACTGGGGCTTCGATGAGCTGCTCGATCAGATGATTGCTGCTCATTTTCCGGAACCGGTCAGTAAGCCAATAGTCAGCACTGAGTATCAGATTGATAAGTCGTTCACCCTTGCAAATTTGACCAGTATTCGCGGGTTGCGGATTCGTTGGACAGACAACTTGAGGGACCATCTTCGGCTCGAGGGTCAGAAGGGGCAGAGAATATTGTTGATATTCCAACATCGGATATTCCTTCTCAACCACTACACGGACCCAGAGCCGGTTCTGCCCAAGGCAGTACTAAGGGAGGCCATCTTGTCGCTTGATCTCCTACTACCCTGCGACGAACCAGCAACGCTCCGATTCTTAGCTCAGTCAAAACTAACACTCGGGTCCCCATTGCAAGCACGGGGAACTTACGGTCTCGAGCAGTTCACGTACTATAGAGAAAATCTCGTGGAACTGCTCGAGATCCTTCATGGGCCGCCGGAAACCCTTGTCCAGAGTTTGCGGGATACGCGAAACCTGGTTGATGGGGTCACAATATGGGTTGCTGTTTTCGGGATCTTCGTCCTCACTTTGGTATTCGGGTTTTTGACGACAGTGTACTCCATCAAGCAATACCGCGTCTCTGTGCTTTCATATGAATTGTCACTTGCTGTTGCTTGCCAGGAAAGAACCGGACCATTGCCAGGATTCTGCGACTAGTTGGAAATAACAGCCAAGAAGTCACTGCGCATCCCCAATCATTGTACGTAGGGATATGTCAAACACTTCATACAAGAATTTGAGTGGTGGTGAAAGCCAAAAAGGTCTCGCCGGCACCACCTCTATCCAGTATCGCTGCAGATTGAGCCTCGACGACATTCGCATTGTACCCCAGTCTCCATAGGAATGTCCCGCCCATGGACTGTCGCAGATCCGATCGATGGAATTGGCTGTTGAGGCCTAGTCCGCAAGCGGCAGCTCAGCCTCGTTCCTGTCTCCACTTCATCCCGGCATGTTTCTCCACCGATTGGTTGACAGTTCTGGATGTCACAGTGGTGTTGCCTGGATTTGGTTCCTTGACTCAGGGTGAAGCGCGATCGTTGGAGCTCGATTGTCGAAACCCGTTCTTTTGCTGTATTGCATCTGAAGTCCTGAAAGTGGACGAGTAGAGCTTGATAAGAGTGGGCTGATTGACATCTCCTGAGCACATCATCGCCGCCAAGAGGGGAAGACACGCGGCGTGACGTAAGACAGGAACAAGCAATGCTGAGATTCTGTCGGAAAAAGCTTGACGCCGGTTACGTGGATTCTCTAATATTAGCGGCCACTCACACGCCGCTTGCGGACTGATATCCGGCACTTGATTGGCTGTTAAATGCTTAGTCACGTTGACTCCTTGGCGTGCCGTGAGACTTCGCAGCCTGCGACTTTGAGATTCTCTCCTCATCAATCATGCGTCTCGCGTATCTAGGGGCCGCTGTGGCCGCGCTTGGTCGCGTCTCTGCGCTGCAAATTCAACTTGACGACGATCGTATGTGATGCTGCGGAATTCCCCGGACCGCCCCTACTAACTCACATTCCAGAATCCATCAAAGACGCCGCCTCCAAAACCGCCTACGGATCGCTGCTGTGGTATAGTGGAAACGAGACTGGTCAAAATCCCGGTGCTTTTCCTGAAAAATGGTGGGAAGGTAGTGCCTTGTTCATGAGTCTGATGCTCTACTGGTACTATACCGGCGACGACCAGTACAATGACCTGATCACTCAGGGGATGCAACACCAGGCGGGGAATGGTGACTATCTGCCGGCCAACTACAGTTCTTTCCTGGTACGCTTTACATCCACATTTGACTGCCTTGGTTCTAATAAGGCAGGGATACGATGACCAATTCTTCTGGGGCCAAGCCGCCATGATGGCCGCCGAAATCGGTTTCCCCGAAGACGACTCGGAAGACGCATACTCGTGGCTCTCGCTCGCTCAGGGTGTCTACAACACGCAGGTGAAGGCTTGGGATTCTTCCAACTGTGGTGGTGGTCTCCGATGGCAAATGTTCCCGTACCAAGCCGGTTACGCCATGAAGAACTCTATTTCCAACGGCGGTCTCTTCCAGCTGGCGGCCCGCCTCGCTCGTTATACCAGCAACGATACCTACGCCGACTGGGCGCAAAAGGTCTGGGATTGGTCTGTTTCATCGCCTTTGGTCAACAACAAGACCTGGAACGTTGCCGACTCGACCGACATCAACAACGGGTGTTCGACGCAGGGAAATAACCAGTGGTCGTACAACTACGGCGCGTACCTCACGGGCGCTGCATACATGTACAACTACGTTTGTCTCCCTCTCCTTTCACATGGGTTCATGCGCTAATTGAACAGACCGAGAAAGCAGAATGGAAAAAGGTCGTCAACGGCCTGCTCGGCAAGCTCCTGGACGAATTCTTCCCAGACCAGTACGGCGGCGGCAAAATCTTTTCCGAATACCTCTGCGAACCGAAAGCGCTGTGCAATTACAACGAAATTCTCTTCAAAGGAATTGTCTCGTCCTGGCTTACGTTTGTGTCGCTGATCGTTCCCGAAACCTACGATCGAATCTACCCGAAGATTCAAACGTCGGCGCAAGCAGCCGCCCTCTCCTGCAGCGGAGACAACAACAACACCTGCGGTATCAAATGGTACACGCAGAAATGGGACGGCTCCATCGGCATGGAACAGCAGATCATCGCAACCGACGTGATTTCCTCTGCTCTGGTCGCAACAAAGAACACGCCGCCCCTCACCTCCAGTACAGGTGGCAACAGTACGAGTAATCCCAATGCCGGTGACAGTTCGGACAGTCGCAATGCTGCCGAAGCCAAGCCGATCACCACTGGCGACAAGGCCGGCGCGGGTATTCTTACCGTTGCTTTTGTTGGCCTCTGGGGTAGCATGATCGGATGGATGGTTCTTGGCGAGGGGTTGTAATGGCTTGCTTTCATCTTTATTGTATATTTGTACAGCCTGGGAGGAGTACATTGTGGAATTTGTGAATACCTACCACCTCCTGGAGTAGTCGGAGTTACAATTTTCAATCCAGTCGATTCAATTTTTGCTTTCCTCATCCCATTCCTATATCATTACATATTACATCCAGCCCCTGCCCAAATCTCAATACCCATCCGCCATAAGCACCTTCTTCACCTTCAACTCCAACCATCAATCAAGCATAACTAACATTTCCCCTCCCCCTCCTCATAACAAAC
>JAXQKN010000134.1:0-46792 GCA_037042525.1 Aspergillus sp. P7301S-1 | reverse complement strand
GTCTGCTGGTAGACTGGAAAAGAGGGAGAGAGAGGTGAGGTACCAGGCTCCGGGACAGGGACATCTTCGACGCGGACAGTAAAGTCCGGTCCTTCGTTCTCGACGACCCCGGCTTTGCAGTGTGTTGGGATGGGGAGGGGTGGTTCGATGGCCATTATCAAGTATAGCACAGTCCAGCAATTCTATCAACGAATGCCAATGCCAATGCCATCTAAGGGCTTCAACGTTCTTATGTATCAAGTGTCTCCAACTCCACCCCTATTCACGCAGCGGAAAGCCCCCGCGCTGGGTCGTCTCGTCTCGTTCCGTGTCTGCATCCAACCTGAAACTAGAGATGTCAACGAGCGATCTGCACTTGGAGATGCATGTATATCCGTAAATCCGTAGATGCATATATAGCTTGACGTGCTGGCTGCCGTTTTGCTGTTGCTTTCTTGGTCTCCACTGGTCGTGCAGCAGGCGGAATAACCCCGTCCAGAGCGATGGAGATGGCTGGAGGAGGTTTATAGCTCCTAGTACAATACTTTGAGGTTAGTAGGGATCAGTATGTGTCTTGCAGGAATGAAATGCTATACTCCTCGGGGTCTTTCGAGGGTTTTGTCGTTGTACGTAGGCAATTGCAAGCACTTTGAAGACTAGATAGTCTTAGTGTTGTGTCAACCTGTAGTTCAGTAGCAATATAGGAAGTTGATATAATGAATGTGCCTACCTCAGACCTTCTCGTCAGTGTTGCATGTCCTTCTCAATGGGTAGGCGTCTGGACTGCCACCATGCCCTTTGGACCCCTTGTCATTATATCAGATGAGACATCGGTAGGCTGTCTGCTTTTAGACAGTGTAGCTAGGAAGGAGAAGTAGCTGTTGTGAGGCATAGACTTGTCAGAGCAAACGTGTTACACACGACTGCTGCTATAAATCTCTTCACACGTCTTCTCAAAGACAACTTGGTCTTCTGGGCTCGGAAGTGAGGACGTTCTATCATCCATAACGTTGGTAGTCGACCTCGTCCAAAGACCTGTGAGTAACATGTAGACCTCGTCTTGACTTCACCTCAAGAGGTGTATATACCCTCGAGCTGCTATCCCCTCCACAGCTTCATTTATCAATGCCCTCAACTCACCTCGCCTCTACAGCTTGACGCACCGCCAGATCAAATACAAGCCACAGGAAGCTCTAGCCCCCCACCCCTCGAGGTCCATTCACTTTCCTGTCAGTCTACCCAATGAGGTCAATATGTCTTGCCAAAGCTTTAAACTACTTATAAGATTCGTTGATATCCCCTCAGATGTGGATACCGTATACCCCAGATCTAGATTCCATTCACTGATCTGTAGATGTACAATCCAAGCGGTCGAGATGAAGATATTTCTCTTCTCATTCCATATCTCTCTTTTCAACCTTTCTCCCACCTTCTTCATCCTCCTCCTCTCTTCATCCTCCCTCCACGTTGAGTATCATCCATCCAACCACCAAGATGGACGATCTCACGCCCTCCCCCGATATACAACCCAATCACAACGACGGAAACGTCTATTTAGCAACATACCTCCTAACCCGTCTCTCCCAGCTCGGAATCCGCACAATCCACGGCGTCAAACATGCTCGTCTTTCCTCCTCGTTGTTGTCTTCCCCCGCCTTACGCACCCACCTCCCGACCTCGAATCTCACGTACGTCGAAACAACCACCGCCCAAAACGCAGGATACGCCGCAGAATCATACGCGCGCGTGAACGGTCTCTCTGCGCTTCTGGTGTCGTCTGGAGCAGCGGAACTCGCTGTGCTGAATGTAGTTGCGGGGGCGTTTGCGGAGCGTGTGCCGCTTGTGCTGGTTGTTGAGATTCCTGCTGCGTGTTTTACGGCTTCTGTTCCTGAGACAGGACTGTTTTCTGAATGCGGGGACGAAGACGGAGAGGAGAACGAGGACGAGGAGGTGGAGGATGAAGACAAGAAGCAGGAAGAGGAGGAGGAGGATATCGAAACCGTCGAGATAGACTCCTTCGAAGTAGACGTCTTCCGGGAGTTCACATGCGCGCAGACAATCCTGACAAACATGAAGACAGCAGCCGTGGAGATCGACTATGCCCTGAAGACGTGCCTGCGGTTCTCAAAGCCTATCTACATCGGTATTCCGGATGACTTGTTCACTGAAAAGATATCTGGCACGCCCCTCTCCCAGGTCTTGGACCTCTGTCTCCCAAGGAACGTCTCTGTGCATGAGGATATTATTATCAAGAGACTTCTGAAGGCGGTTCAGTCTGCCACGAAGCCGGTTATTCTTGTTGATGGTGCTACGGGTCGGTGTGGACTGAAAAACGAAGTAGATGCGTTGATTCGACTGACGGAGTGGCCTGCCTTTGTGACGCCGTACGGGAAGGGGTGTGTTGACGAAGAGCTCCGTACGTTTCATGGGGTGTATACAGGCTTGAATGGATATCCTGGCTCTGTGGAGTACGTCACCTCTGCAGATTTAGTGGTTGTATTTGGGAAGTTGGACGTTAGGAAGGGGAGTTTGGAGCCAGGATACAACAGTTTCCGGGAGTCGACCTCGACCTCGATCTCGGACTTCGACATGAACCGCATCGCCATAACAAACGAGTACATCACCGTCAAAGGCCATACGTTCTACCCGCGCAACACGCAGGCCCTTGTCCGGAAGTTCGTCTCCCGTCTCGATCAGACACAGACTCGGTATAACATTGCGGTCCGTCCGAAGCCCTATCCCGACTTGCCCCAGCCAGCGAACAGGCCTGCGTTCTGGCTCCAGATGTCGACCTTTCTCCGAGCGAGCGATGTTATAATCAGTGATCATGGGAACGAGCCTAGCGTTGGGAGTGAGGGATCCCCAAATGACCTCGTCCTCCCCGCGACTGCGAAAATGGTGTCCTCTGCGTGGATGGCTACTAGCTATGCGGCCCTCCCTGCTGCCATCGGCGCTTGTCTTGCCCAGAGGGACAATAATAAATCAGGCCGGACAATTGTCTTTACAACGCCTCACGCTTTCGAAGCAGCAGCACACTGTCTACATGAGATATTCAAGCGTAGACTACATATTATCATCTTCATCATCATCAACAACAACGACACCAAACACACCGGCCCGAGATCCAAATGCACCAACCCCCTCAACACACTCTATCTCTTCGGCGCACCGCAAACAAACCCCGAGT
Source organism: Aspergillus sp. P7301S-1 (assembly GCA_037042525.1). Lineage (NCBI taxonomy): Eukaryota > Fungi > Ascomycota > Eurotiomycetes > Eurotiales > Aspergillaceae > Aspergillus > Aspergillus sp. P7301S-1. The sequence goes on along the minus strand of JAXQKN010000134.1, from coordinate 43,626 downwards.
ACCCGGTAACCACAAAGCAAGTACCCCACGCGCGCGCTCTGATGGGCGTTCTCCTGGACCCTAGCGTGCGCGCCGGGAAGGGGTTCTGTCTCGTTGAGATTCTGGCGGGTGGCAATGCAGGTTCTGGACCGGTTATTCCTCCGCGTGGACGTGGGCGTGGGCTTGAACAGATATATCAGAATAAGCTGGAACATGCAGGAGTAGGACTCAGTGGAACAAATAACCAGTCAAACCGCGAGTCCGTGAAGAAGGTCCGGTTTCTGGATGGGCCTGTTGGAGAGATGAACAAAGATGGGTATACGCTACAGGCGACTGCAACTGTAGCTGGAGCAAAGACCCGCATCACTGGACTCCGCAAACCGAAGCAGGATATGTTCATGTCTGGGGGACTGCGAATTAAGCGGCCCATGCAGACTTCGATTCCAATCACGGATACAAAGCGGTACTCGCGATTCTTTGAGCATTTGGTGATTGATCCGGAGAAGAATCAGAACAATAATGATAAATCTGTCGAGAACTCAGCACTTCTCAGCCTCCTTGCGCAGCGTAAAAACGGGCATCATCTTGGGCAGAAGGCAAAGACCCTGACTTCCATTGAACCAGATGACAAGCAGTTCAAACCCATTGAACATGCAAAGAAGATTCAATTCGTCGAACCTCTGCAGAAAGAAGATGCCCTCCACGAAGCTGGAAAGGTCACATTCGGGGCATCCATCCAGCAAAACAACGAGAATAGCAAAGTCGAATCCCCCAAGAACATCCCCTTCATCGAGCCTACCCGCCATGCCCAACAGGCACTGAAAGCACACTTTAATGAACATTCCACCTCTAAGCCCTCCAAACCCATAAACACCCCCTTCATCGGGCCCCAGACTTCCCCGAAACAGCAGGTTCAATTCGAGGAATTCCTGACTCCATCCACAACACCCATCCCTCACGAAGTCAAACCTAAAGACAAACAACCTCCCCAATCCAAAAAGAAAGCCAAATCCAAAAGACTCAGCAGGATAATCCAGCCCAAATTCCGCGGCTTCGACGGCGAAGAAGACGAAGACGGAAAAGGCGTTCGATTCGTTCTGCTTTCCCCGGAGCAGAAGGATCTGTTTCATACGACTGGGCGGTCTTTGGGGGTGAATAGGTGTTCTGAGAAAGGGGAAGATAATGATACGATCTATGCTATTGCGAGAGAGGAGGTTGAGAGGGCTGGGTATGTTCCATTTGAGAGATCTAAAAACAACGGAAAGATATGCTCTGCGGATAAGAGAGGTGGGTTTGCAAGGTTTGGAACTTTCAAGGAAGGGCCTATTTTCGAGGCGGATTCAGAGGATGAGACGCCTTCTGATCTGGAGTCGTTGTTGGAGATGTACATGCGGGATGATGGTGATGATGATGAAGCGACAGGACATGTTCGATTCGAGCCTTCAACGGAGTTTCACCATGAAAACATCGAAAACAAAGACAAGACGAAACTTTCAACTCTTGAAAAAGCCGATGAATGGGACAAGATCGGCAAGTTCAGACTCCAGCCAGAAGTGGGTAGAGATGACGAGGCGCCGCTTTCATTGGGATCATTGGTGAAGAAATATCTCAGGGAGAGCTCAGATGAGGATGAAGGTGAAGGTGAAGGTGAAGGTGAAGGTGAAGGTGAAGAATCTGTTGAAAAGTCTGCGTTCAGCTCGGACACGGAGGATGGAAATGGACACGGAGGACGCAAAAAGAAGCGCAGGTATTGGAGGGCCTTGACTGATAGATGGCTTAGGGGGAAGAAGCTGAATGATTCGGATAGTGAGATCTCGGAGCTGATCATTTGAGATATGGGACTTGTATGGTGAGGTGTTAAAATTGGAGGAAAGATTAGTGAATATGTACGGTAGATAGACGACAGAATGATAACAGTGCTGTACTTGGAATGAATCAACCAGCTGATATGGTCTACTATCATATATGCACGTTTATGTCTAGACATTTAGCCATGAAAAGATAGATATGATGTATCTACCAAACTACGGGACTACAGGTCTATAGTTTGGAGCAAGGTAGAGTTTAGAAATGCATTGAGAAACATAAGACGAGCTTGTTGAAAGCCGTCAATGCCTAACATCATAATCAGACAGGTGTTGAAGCACTGTCGATGTAAAGTAAACACAAAAGCAGATGTATCTTGACTTCTGAAGCCAGATGAATAACGCCATGATACAAGATCGCCATCATAACATCATGAGCTGGACGATTCAGTCAAGGGATCGCCATAATAGCATCATTCTGTAGATGGCTAACAGTTATGATGGTCCAGACGAACATCAACCCTCCAGTTATCATCGTGGTCCAAGGAGCCCGCAACGCGATTGTGGTAAGTGCACTTGTCGATGATCACCGAGGCGCCCTGGCCGATGTTGTAGAATCCGGGGAGGGAGAAGCGGTGGTCATTCTAATCAACAATCAGTCATTAGCAGGAAAAGTGAAAAGGAGGGTAAACATACATCATTGCACCAAGAAATATGCGAGTCATACGAGCAGCTCACACGCCCACAAGTATATGCATCCATCGCCGGTCTACCGGGCACCTTGCTAAGGTACTCGATGCCCTCGCGGATACGCTTGATAGACACGAGGTCAACAATCAGACAGGCGATCTTGAGGTACGAGGTATCGCGCGCGGCGAGCTCCGCCTCGAACTCAGCATCGCGGGTAGCGTTGCGGAGGTGCTTAAAGTCTTCGTCGAGGTTGGGGTTGATCTTGAGCAGCTCGGCGTAGATCTTTTCGACGGGGCCGGAGAGGTTGAAGAAGGGGCCGTCGACGAAGGCTTGCACTTCCCAGGTGGGATTGAGCTCGAAGGTGTAGTTGGCGCGGGGGTCGTGAGTCTGCAGTGTTAGACTTTTAGATGGTAAACGGGGAGAGGTCTTACAGCAATGGCCATGGAGGCAAAGAGTGCAAAGACTGCAAGAAGCAGGCCTTTGAGAGCAGCCATGGTCGTTAGTGGTGGTGGTGGTTGTGGTGGTGGTTGAGGTTCGAAATAGAGAGTGGATGAAGATGGAGAGGAAGACAACACCAACTTGACGATACAAGACTATTTATGTGCGTGGAAGCTCGCTTAGCAGGCTTCTGGTGAAGCGAGATGAAGTCTCAGATCCAGGGCTTCATGCAGATATTTGCGCATAAAGATTGTATGCTGTGTTGAGCAGGTTTCATCAGGCATTCACTCAAGACAACAAGACAAGCTGGACTTGGCTCTTTGCAGACTAGCTGATATGGGGCAGGTAAAGACAACAGCCATTGTCTTGAAATATTGACAGCTCCTCAGAGTGAATTAGGATGGCTGCATCTGTTTTCCTCATCTGGTACCTCAGCATTCACCTTGCACTCATCAACAAACCATCTAAACAAACTATCTGCAGAGTTGAGGCACAATCAGGAAAAACTCGTCCACAGGAAAGACTTCTCACTTATTTCCGGTTCAAGTTGTACTCAACGCAGCATCTTCACTACAAGACATCGTGCACTCCAACGTAGTTGTTGATTGTCAGACATCTATTCAGTTCAAGCCAATATCAAATGTATAATGTAGACTACGCCAGTTCACTACAGTGCAATAGAAAAGACATCTAACCACTATCAACTTCATCTCGTCGAAGCATCTAGGGCAGACTTAAAGCCTCCACCTGAATAGCCGACTCGGCTACTCGGCTGACAACCCCGCCACATCAACATCAACATCCACCAACATCAACTCATGAACTTCAACACCCTGACAAGAACTACAGCAACATGGCCGCAAGAATAACACGCACCCGCGCCCTCGCCAACTGGGCCGTGGGCCTCAAATACACAGACCTCCCGCCCCCCGTCATCAACCGGACCAAGGACTTCTTCGTCGACACGCTCGCCTGCGCAGTCGCAGGACGGGAACACATCGCAGTGACCTCAATGCTCGAGTACTCGCGGCGAATGGGGCCAAGCGATGGGAAATGCGAGCTTATTGGGTTCCCTGGCGTCAAGACGAGTCCGGCGTTTGCGGCGCTGGTGAATGGTGCGTCGGCGCATGTCGTCGAGCAGGATGATTTGCATAATAGTAGTATGATGCATCCGGTACGTCTCTTTTCTTTTATTTTCTCACCTTGTCTTTCTTTTTGGAGGGGTGGCTGACTTGCAGGCTACGATTATTTTCCCGACTGCCCTCGCCGTGGCGCAGGATGTCGGCGCATCAGGGAAGGACTTTATCACGGCGTGCGTAATCGGCTATGAAGTCGCCTGTCGCGCGGGAGAGTATCTCGGAAAAGCCCATTACGAGGTAAACCCCCCTTCTCTTTTAACAAGGACGGTAAAGTGTTAACAGAGCACCCTAGAAATTCCACACAACAGCAACAACAGGCGTGCTCGGCGCCGCCGCAACAACCGCCTCCCTGCTGCGCCTCAACGCAGACCAATTCGTCTCTGCGCTCGGCACAGCAGGCACCCAGGCCGCAGGACTCTGGCAGTTTCTGCTTGACGCGACACACTCGAAGCAAGTGCACACCGCGCAGGCGTGCGCGGCGGGTGTATTCTCCGCGTACACCTCTGCGTCGGGACTCCTGGGGACAGGTGATATCCTTGAAGGATCGCGCGGGATGGGCGCGACGCTGGGGAATCTGGATCCGAACCCTGGAGCGATTGACGCGGAGCTAGGTCAGAAATGGTCCGTGTTGGAGTCGAGTTTCAAGTGGCATGCCTCGTGCCGGCATACGCATCCGTCTGCGGATGCGCTGATTGCGTTGCTGCGGGAGGAAGGGGTGCGGTATACGGATATTGCGTCCGTCACGGCGTATACGTATAAAGCGGCGCTGGATGTGCTGGGCCTGAGTGGGGAGGGGAAGACGGTGCATCAGAGCAAGTTCTCGATGGGGTTTGTGTTGGCTGTTGCGGCGAAGAAGGGGTCTGCGGGGTTGACGGATTTTACGGAGGCGGCGCTAAGTGATCCGGAGCTTAGAGAGTTGCAGGGAAAGGTTAAGATGGTGCTTGATGATGAAATTGATGCGGCGTTCCCGGCGAGGTGGTTGGGTAGGGTGGAGGTTGAGACGAAGGATGGAAGGAAGTTGAGTCGCACGGTGGACGTCGTCAAGGGGGATCCGGGGTGGACGTTGACCAGGTATGTTCTTCAAAGAGGTAAGATGAGGCGCGCTGACCTTTTAGGGATGAAATCGAGTCGAAAGCTCTGGCGTTGGCTGAATATGGACATGTCAAGGATCTGGCTGCGTTCAAGGATGCTATACAGAGGATTTGGGAGTTGGATGCCCAGAGCAGCATCTCGCAGTTTTCATTCAACTAGTTATATTATCACACCAATGAAGACATTATTTGCTATTTCAAGCAATATACACCCGGACAGCAACTCTCCTGTCTATGTAGTTCTTTTATGTCCAGTGACCAGCTTATGCTAGTAAATCCTGCATGCCAGGTACTGATCTGGGGATCGGGACGGTTATGAAGAATCTTGGTCTGTCTTTTGAAGTCCTGTAATAGATCAGCTTGGTCTCCATTCCTTTAGACTCAATAAAGCAAGGCTATTCTTGACAATCTTCAAGGCATCCCATGACGGAATCACGCAGGCATCTCAGACAAGCCACAGACAAGTGGACTTGATTTGTGCCTTATCACTTATCGTTCATGCCGTTCAGTCTCCGGCGGTAATTCTCCTGCAATGGTTGGCTCAAACAGAGAACCCTGGTCGTCTTCTATTCTCGACGCCGCTAGCTAGGGTGATGCACAGCCCCGCAGGCACCCTCGCTGCACACTGCACTCCGCACACTGGACACTGGACAGTGCCTTGCTGCGCCGTTGGATAAGACAAGTAAGATGTATTTAGGTTGATCGTCCGGCCCGTCCCCATTGTCCCATTGTGGCAACGCAATTCTTGTCCAGTTACGGAGTACTCCTGTGATTTGGTGAATAGCCATGGCAGTCGATGATTGCACTCCTTTTGTATCTGCCCAGTCGGCGTCCTCGTCAGGTATACCCAGCCGACTCGATGATGAGGCATCAAATTCATTTAAGCTAAATACCCCCGAGACGCCCTCTCCATGTGTGAAAAAGGCTGCGAGGAAACGCGCGAAGCGGGTGAGCAAGACTCAGCCTGAAATCTTTGCTGGGAGGAACCGGACTGTTCTGGAATTCATGCGATCGGATCAGTCTGGTAAATTTGCAGCGCTGGTTCCGAACATTGTTGGGGCGTCTCCTGAAGCTCTGGGGGAGGCACTTACGAGTGGACCAGGTAGAGCTATCCAGGAGTTCAACGACGAGCAGCAAGGGGAACATACAAATGAAGAGCAGAAAAGCAAGTCGCCATCCAGTCAAGAAGCAATTTTGACGCCGTTTGAACCCGGCGACCACACCATCCACGAGATCTTCGAACACACCAGCAGGATACTGCAACGAAGCTACAACGAACACGCCCCTGGCCGTGCCTACATCCTCTACAACACCGCCACGGAGACAGAGACAGAGACAGCAACACCCTTCTTCAAAATCGGCAGCTCAAGCAACGTCCGCACCCGCAAGAGCACGCACCAGCGCGTCTGCCATCTCAGCACGTGGGAAAGCACTCAGCGGCCGGCGCGGAGTATCCGCTCGCCCATGCGTCTGGAGCGGCTTGTGCAGGCGGAGTTGCGCAATCTTCGATATACACCCAGCTGTGCGTGCAATGCACACCATAGCGAGTACTTCTGGGGGTCGAAGGATATGGGTCTCGCGACGCTGGAGTTCTGGGCGGGGTGGTTGGAGAGGTTTGAGCCGTTTGATGAGGGGGATCGGCTGGGGGAGTTTTGGGCTGATCGGTTGGATCGGTTTCAGGGTCGTCTTCTTGAGTACTTTAAGTGTGATGGTGCTTGTGAGGGGGTAGAAGGGCCCGCGTGCCAGGCATGTCTCCGAGCAGGATGGACAAGGTGGGCGAATCCGACACCAGGCGAGGAGGTCGAGTATGCATGCCGGACAACGATTCCATGGAAGTGGGTCGGAAGGCTCATTCAGGGATTCAATAGACTCAGACTTGTGAACCACCTCTATGTGATAGCATTCGTCCGATTCCTGGGCCAGATAGTGGCCTTATGGCGGTTTCTCTCCAATCCCCGACTTTCTGAGCCCGCGATAGCGTTGAGCATGCTGGGGCCCTACTTTGGAACAAGGATGCCGTTTCCTGCTCTTTCTGCCTTTTTTAACGTGACGTTTGGGATTGTTTGTCTTGTTTCTTGGGCGCAGAAACTGGTCGCTGAGCCCCAAGACACGCAAGACGAGAAGTATACCAAGGTTTCCAGTGATTCAGACAGACCTGCAAGGCATTCTGATCCTGTTCCAAGACGAAAGGGCAGGCGGAGAGTGCTTGATATATACGATAAATGACTTGATATATTACTATATTAAATATGACTTATCTTACTATCGGCACTAATGCGGACAAGCGCAGACTAACTGACTCTACAGCTCACGTCAGCAGCTATTTAACTACAAGACACTGCGCCAGATAAGCAAGTGAATCAATCTATCCTCACTGTTCAGCCTCACCTCAGAATGACAGACCCCATCCTCGCCCTCCCCGCATCCAAAACCCTCATCCGGCCCTTCATCTCCAGCGACGACGCAGCCACTCTCTCAACCCAAGCAAACAACCCCCTCATCGCACAATACATGCGCAATGCCTTCCCATCACCATACACACTCACCGACGCAGAGAACTGGATCGCATTCACGGGGACGCAGAACCCACGATACGACTTCGTGATCGCGGAACAGGACACAAATTCCCTGATCGGCGCTATTGGTCTCAAGCCCCGCGTCGATGTGCACCACCGGTCCATGGAGATCGGGTACTGGGTTGCGGAGGGGCATTGGGGGCGGGGTATTGCGAGCGAGGCCGTGAGGTTGTTCTCAGCGTGGGCGTTTCAGGAGTTCAGACATGTTGTGCGACTCGACGCGGAGGTCTTTGAGGGGAATCGCGGGAGTGCGAGGGTTCTGGAGAAGGCTGGGTATGTGTTTGAGGGGCGGAAGAGGAGGGCTGTTGAGAAGGGAGGGGTGGTGCTGGATACGCTTGTGTATGCTTTGGTGAGATGATTAGCTGTAGAATAGTGACTTCTTGGCTAGAGGGATAAGCAAGATGTTAATATCGGGCCGATCGGTGGGTATTCAGCCCTATTGTATCGTAGAATAGTCACTGCTGAGTGAGACTGGATTAGTCGGAGTATACCAGAGCCTCCAATGTATCTCGAGTCTGCCACTCTGGGGCAGGATTGGACTGCACGGTGTACAAGCTTTAGCCGTATGATCCAATGACAGACGTGATAATTCGCCGTCGCTACTCGTACTACCTGTAAGTGAAGTAGGGCATGGAGAGCACGTGGTGTCTACAGCGCATTACTCTATATACGAAGTCGAATAATTCCAATCCGACCGAGCAATTCACGATCGCTGTTTACAATCCATCCCATCGGTGCCTGCTCGTGGGTCTTTGACGCTGATGCCTGATCGCCTCTCTCCATACCTGGATATTCACAGGTTAGCCGAGTCTGGATAGTATATTCGTAATCCAGGCAGTGCATTCCTGACGATAAGCCTCAACTAGCCTTGAATGGGGCCAACTTCCAAGGCTGAGCTGGCTTACGAGGGCAGGGCGCACCGGGGCGGAGTCGTGAGCATTAACTGAACAGAGAGAAAGAGGCGGCGATCGTTGAGTCGAAGCAGGTGTTATTGTAGCTTATTATGCCGATCGCAAAGTACGAGTACTTTGTACTCTTATAGCAGATAGTTTCTACGCCGTAGACAGTAGCTTCTACGTATGCAGGATATGAAACTGACTGAAACTGACTGAAACTGACCTGTCTTCAAGTCCTACAGGTACTCGTTCAGTAAGTTGAGCCCCTTTCAGGCCCACAGCGTAACGTTCATTGGCCGTCCAGAAAGGCTGAAGATCGCCATCAGAAGCCAAACGCAAAAAAGAAATCGCCGCTCGTGATGAACCCTGGAAGTGGACGCAGTCGGGTCAAAGCCTCCTGCAGTCAGACTCAGACTTTATCCGAGTCTCGTCTCGAGTCTCGTCTCGACTCAACGTCAGTGCCATCACCCAAGAGTACAGGCAACCCAATCAACAGCGAGTCTCGCACGCCGCCTAGTGCAATGCAGAGCCTCTAGCGTTGGGGGCTGGCCAGGGGATAATCCAGGTGAAGCGGAGGGGCCATCGCTTCCTTTAGCTTGGCCGTAGTCTACTTAGAGCCCCATCGCCCTGTTTTCTCCTTTCCTTTCTTTCGTTCTTCTTTCTGTTGGAGGGTTTTGGTTTGGTTTTGGTTTGGTTGGTTACGATGCTGTTCCCTAGACACTTTCGCCGCCTGCTCGGCATCAGTGTCGTGCTGGTTGTCGTTGTCTACTGGCACTTGTTACGCCGCAGTGCGCCCGCCACAACGATACATGAAGCCCAGGACGCGCAGGCTGAGTATCCGCTGCTCACAAAGTACATTGCCAACGGGAAAGGAAGCGGAGGGGGTACGTCGCATTCTTCCATTCAACCGTTTCACCTAAAATATGCAAACTAATAAACTTTAGCCTGGCACCTCCCGCAGAAATGGACGACAACAACCCCATTCGAAAACGTCGTCGCCGCCGCACAATTCGCACGCAACCGCTCCTCCTCCGACCCCAGCGGCGTCATCCCTCACTCGGCCATCCCGCGCATCATCCACCAGACATGGAAGGACACCGACTTTAGCACATGGCGGGAGAAGTACCGCGACGGCGCGGAGAAGTGGCTCTCGGTCGTGGACCGCGAGGATATCCCGTACATGTTCTGGGACGACGCGGGCGTCGCGCAGTTCATGCGGACCTTTGAGCCAGGCCTCGAGGCCGAGTTCTACGGGCTGCCCAGCCCCGTCGAGCGATCGGATGTTTTTCGCATCCTGGTGTGCAAGTGGATTGGGGGGGTTGTACGTTATAATACCAACATCAACATCAGAATACCCGAGACTAACTGGTACAGTACGTCGACATGGACACCGAACCCCTGCGATCGCCCACCGACTGGATCACAGACTCGGACCTGATCCCCTGGACGGACCACAAGACCGGGAAACTGTACGACTCGGCACAGCCCGTGCGCGCAATCGTCGGCATCGAGGCAGACACCGACCCGGAAAAGGACACGTACTGGCGCATGGGCTACTTCTTCCCCGTGCAGCTCACGCAGTGGTCCTTTGCATTCGCACCGCACCACCCGATTCTGCAGATCTTTATTGATCGTCTATTGGATACAATCCGGCTTGTTGAGCGCGACCAGGAGACTCTTGCAGAAGCAGAGGCCGAGTCGGACTCTGTTCAGGATTCAGGGTCCGAGCTTGTTCAGGGGTCAAACCCGGAGGGGGTGCAGGGCCTGGAACCAGGCCAGGGGCTCGACTGGATCGACCCGGTTAATCTTACCGGTCCGATTGCATTCACGGACTCGGTCAGCACGTATCTCGACCAAACGGCCGATCTGCGCTGGAATGCCGTCACGGGGTTGAAGGACGGGGGACAGAGTAAGCTCGTCGAGGACGTGCTCGTCCTTCCGATTACGGGATTTAGGTATGCTTGATACATAGTATTATAAGTATGAAGCTAATGAAGCAGCCCCGGAAGCGCACGCTTCTCCAACATGGGCTCGAAGCCCATCACGGACCCATCAGCACGATTGTACCACCACGCGACAGGCTCGTGGCGGAAATGGAGCCTCAAGGTCGAGATTGGCAAGTTCTGCCGCACGGCTTTTGGGCTGTGCAAGGACTGGTCGAAGGTCTCGCATGGGGATAATTATCTGTGGTGATGATGTATATGCATTTTGTTCTATAATACCCATCTGTTGTTAGATATTGTTATAATCGGTCCTTGTGCCTTGAATGATTGACGATCTGAATTGAATGAGATTATCTAGATCTATAGATCTGATCTATGTACATCACTATCTACTGGTTACTGCGTAATGCCAACTACGGAGTAACTTGAGTTATGCGCTTAGTAAGTACACAACCAGTCAGTAACTAGTATGACGTCGACAATATCATTATAACGAGCAGTGATGTAAGAACCAAACCAGATCCTGAGATCCAGATTTACTCAGATTTAACGAGCGGTTCCTGGATCAATCCTCTAACCTGTCTCTCACATCTACTCCTACTCCTATCGGGATACATCGACAACCATGTCCGACGTCCCAGACTCCCTCCTCCCAGACAACACCAAGGAAAAAGAACTCCAGGCGGCCTTTGCAGGCAAAACACCCAAGGAGCTGAAAAAAGAGAATAAAGGAATCGATTCTACAGACGATACATCGAATCTCACAGGCCCAACAGATAGCCATATCCTCTCGCAGACAAACCCAGACGATGAAGTCAAGGGCCTCGCGCACAAAGCAGGCGAGACAGAGCAGGTGTCTGATATCGGCTGGGACCAGACGGATCTGCTGGCCGAGAGGATTGTGCCGGGGTTGAGTAATGAGGATTTATTCTTGCTTATAAGACGATTTAATAAGGTAATCCCTTACCCTACTTGGTCTGCAAATTAGGGCTAGGCTCATAAAGAAGCAAATCTACAACGTCAAATCCGTCCCCGACGCGCCGCTGCAGCGCCTCGACTTGAATAGGGCGGAAGATGACCACTTTTCACCGGATAAGCTGCGCGCGACGCTCGAGCGGTTCTACACGACGATTGTCATTGGGTTGACGGCGCTGGTCAAGCATGTTGCAAGGCTGCGGAGCTGGAAGGAGCCGGAGCGCACGACTTGGTTTTGCGTGGTATGTTTGACCTTGGGTTTTAGCACACTTGATCCAGTGGCTAATTGGGTAGGTCTACTTCACAGCATGGCTACTCGACTTCCTCGCCCCGACAATGATCACAACCCTCATCGTCCTAATCGTCTACCCCCCCTCGCGGACAATCCTCTTCCCCCCCGCGCCCATCGCCCTCGTCGACCCCTCCACAGGCGGCGTGCAGAAGCCCAAGGCAGGCGTGCTGGGCTCGCACGATAGCATGACCGGCGCGCCGGAGAAATACAAAGGTGAGGCCGCGGAGCAGGAGGCGAGTAACTTGATCGCCAGCGTCGCGACTGTTGCTGTGGGCAGTGCAGCGGGGAAGCATGACCAGGGTACCCCGGAGAGTGCGCCGATGGAAGACCAGGTCCCTGATGCGATGGATATTGTGGCCAAGACTGCGGATGCGCAGGCTGCGGCGGCGGGGGAGGTGCCGGAGCCGTCGCATGATAAGACGAAGGAGCCGATGAGGCAGACGGTGCTGAATGGGGCGGATCAGGCGATGAGGGTTCTAGCGGATATCGTTGATACGTGGGAGCGGTTTGGGAAGTATGTTTTCTATCTTTGCTGTTTGCTTTCTGTTGTTGCTAACTGGGTAGTGCCATTGCGCCGACTCGTCCGTTTTCACTGATTACGCCTCGCCTGAGACTCGTTGGTGTCTTTGGCTCCATGCTGCTCGTCTCATTCCTAACATCCAGCTACGTCTTTGTCAAAATGTCAACTCTCGTCACTGGCCTCGTCTTCTTCGGCGACCCCTTCATCCAGCAAGGAATCCAGTACTTGGACCGCACTCACCCACACTGGAAAGAACTATCCCAGCTGCAAAAGTACGTCGTCCTCTTTATTCTATTCAGCAGCTAACATCAGCAGCTCCCTCCTCAAGGGCGTCCCCACCAACGCCCAGCTAACCCTCACCCTCATGCGCATCGGCGAAGCAAACACTGCCCCCCTCCCACCTCCTCCCTCGTCTCTCGGTAAAGCCCCTTCACGCCCTGCGTCCATCGACCACGAGAACCTGACTCTCGGCGCAACCCCCGAAGAAGTTGACAGAGCAGCAGCACCGGATCCAACCCAGCAGCACCAGCAGCACCAGCAAACAGAGAAAGACAAGGAACCGCAAAAACACCAACACAAGAGCTTCGGCGCCAAACTCATGAGCCTCTTCCGCGGCACAACAGCAGCCGGAATCGAAAGCAAGCTCGCTATATCGCACGCCCGCGCAGAGATCGGGTCCGCGCACGCAAAGAACCAGAAAGGCGTACTGCGGAAGAAAGGCGTTACAATCCTCCCCTCGGGCCCCGTCGAGTTCGACGCCCGGTACAAGGGCCACAGGGGGATGGCGATTATCGATTCCTCGCACACGCCTGCGCTGCTGTATTTCACGACGGATACGACCGCGCAGCTGGGCGACTACCGGATGGAGTCGCGTAAGCGTGGGTCTGTGTACTTTGATATGCCGGTCACGGATATCAAGGAGATGCGCAAGATTGGCGGGATGGGGTGGAAGGGGAAGCTGATTACCGGGTGGGCGGTTGGCGGGAAGGAAGTTGTGGATGGGATTCTGGTGACGGGGAAGCAGGCGCACCAGAAGTTTCAGTTGACGGCGATGAGTAAACGCGACGAGCTGTTTAATCGGCTGGTGGCGATTGATGGACAGGTTTGGCAAAGTTTTTGATTTTCTTAAGTATGTTGGCTGAGATTTGGCAGGTTTGGCAGTAAGTGGTGGAGCATTCGATTGGATATTGAATCTATCATCTATCATCTATCATTTATCTATGTATCTATGTATATATGTATCAATATTTCTTTGTTTTACTTCTGGCTTCTTGCTATTCTCAGGGACACATCAAACATAGCAGCAGCAAGTTGGTTCACTTAGCCTCTCCAAGATTCAATCTCTAAGCGACACAGATCTACTCCCTATTCCTCAACGGAGACGCCCGCGGATACCTTCACTGTGATAGGCTCATGCAGGGTTCTCCCTCCGCAATGCACGTCGAATGCAAGTTATAATCTGATCCAGCAAGCCCTCGTTGAAGAATGCAATGCTGTATCTGTCTCAGCCTGAAACAGGAGATATGATGCGATGCCGCATAGACCTGCAGCAGTTATTTGCCCATCTTTCTGTGGAAGTGTCAATTTTGTAGGTTAAGGTCCTCGGCATACCCCATCATATATCCTTGATATTCACGACATTGACATCAGATGCACTGAAGAAGCCGAGATTGCAGACAAGCCCCTTATGCTGAGGTGAAGACTTGAGACTGATCAATGACGGACTCTTTTCTGGATTGAGTACATGCATGATTCTCTTAGGAAATGTCGTGGGTCCATAGACCCATCTCACAGGCATCTCGGTTATAAAGTACGGCGGTCACAACTTCTTACTGATCGCAAGTCTTCTTGACAGTAAGAAAGGCAGTCTATATTCTTCCATGTTTTTTGCTCAGTAGCTTTGCCAACCTTATTAGAGGCGAAGGACTACGGTAATCACCATGTAGCTGTTATGATTGCTAATAGATGGAGCACCTGCTTCTGCAGACGACCCCTGATGGCTTGAGCCTGCTGTTCTTGCAGAATGTATGAATAATCTGTTATGGGGTGCAATATGTGCCTCAAGCTGACGGCGTCAATTCCGGACCAATGGCAATAAGCAAAGTACATCATGTGCATTTGGTGCTGCATCTCTAAATGCAACTAGTACATAGTATGAGAAACACATTAGCAGCGGGACTATCCTTGCAGAAATTAATAATAAAAAAAATGCCCATGCACTGCAGTCCAGAGCAGATCTTCATCTCCTTTTGCATATAGAATATGCATTTTGTTACTATATAATGACAAACACCGCTATTCAGTGCTTGACGTGCAGCATATAGTGTTGGCATGGCTGTACGTTTCACTCACACTGCTGATCTACAGAAGATAGTTACTCCTTTGACAATCCCAGCTAGCTAATCCATAAACTGCGGTGTGCCTTCGCTCAGCGGTACTGATGCCAGTCAATTAAGAATTCCGCTACGCGGGGGCATATCGGTATGTAGCTGGACTAATACGGCCTTGGAACATTGGTTGCTCATAGGAGCAGTAGCAGTGCTGGTGTGGAATGTACAACAAGTATACCATTGCAGCAAACAATCTTACACTGTATGACAGCAGTCAGCAGATAATCTGTGATATTAGAAAAGTATCCGGTACAAATGTCTAGAATACTCAGCGTGAAGAGGAATATCGGAGATCCGATGATCTGTGCGTTTGAATACTTGGCATGTAGGGGTACTAGTACGGAGTAGGTAGGCAGTACTTTAGGATATGTCAAGGAAGTTGATATTCATGACACACTGCTATTTAAACCATCAAATGCAGAAACATCACACTGCATGTTATTACATCATTATTTTTGTGCTTTGTGATTGCTCTGACAGTGCTACAGATGAATCCCCACCATCTCACTGTACCAACAGATACGGTGAAGGCTAGTGGGATGATCAGCAATTCTCACAAGGGAGAATATCAGTATAGCTGTCGAGGCTGTATCATAAGGAGAAAAGACATAGATTCTATCAAGAAGCTCACATTATGCGCAAAAGGATAGACTTAGATCTCTATCAGTGTAAAAGGATACACCATAATAAGATACGAGTAGTAAGGACTCGACCGACAGTCGCGAATATCAGAGGTAGTGTATCAGACTATATGGCTGGCTGAGAAACCTCTTTGTAGCTACATGATGCATGTAGATACGCATCTACCCTTCTCTTCGTACGTAAGAGATTGGCAAGTAGGGGAAAGCATTGCAGAACACGTCATCTGTCTATGTAGATGCAGGCAACTGGGTGGGAGAGGAAAATAGTAGGGTGAAATTGAATGAGGGTAGGCTTTGGAATGATATAAAAAGGTAGACGAAACCCTCATCTGTCAAACATCAGACCAGCCTTTGAATCTCTATATTCATCCTCTCGCCGAAAATGTCTCAAACCAATATAGCACTCTCTGGAGTTATACATTGGTCCAAGCCATTTGACTTTCAAAATGGAGAGGCTGTCACCATAACCCGCACTGAAAAGTACAAATGGAGCAGATCGATAACCAAGGCTGACTTTCGGGAGGATGTCAACAAAGCTGTGATAGACGCAAAGGCGAGATCAAAGTTCACAGGTGAAGCAGGCGCCAGTTGGGACGTTTTCACTGCCAAGGTTACCTCTGAAGTTGAGATGTCCTTTGATGTCACAAACACCATGGAGAGCGTCTCGAGGAGTGAGACTGAGGAGTCATTTGAAGAGAGTGGCGAGACGGAAAACAAATGTGCGTGTGTTTCATAGTATATCTATTCTCCTCTTAATGCTCCATTGCTGATGACACCGTGGTTTACCAGACGAGGTTGGACCCAACGGCCGGCTTATAGCCTACCAGATGATTTTTAAGGGCCCTGGTGTTTCAGTGGCATCAAAGCAACTCATCACCCGGCCCGAGCCAGATCCAGCCCTCGAAAAGCGGCTGTCGGTGAAGATCGATTGTGAATTGAAGGTCAAGCGATTCCTTAAAGATATCAAGGTATGTTGATGAACCCTTGTCCCTATTGACACCGACATTACGAGCTCACCACTCCACTACCAACAGGTTGTTTATGGTGAACGGGAGAGCCAGAAACCTGCTGATTGCATTCCTGTGATCAACGACCAAAGCCCGGACATCAACAAGGGCTTTGGCAGCGATTCGGCGTATGTCATGAAAAGTCCATTGGTTGTTTGGTGCTAATCTTTCCTGTCAGTTATGTATGGCTTGTTCCTGTATGGGGCAGCAAGGCGTCCGATCCGGAGACCTGCACTTATCTCGGCTGCCGTCGAAGCGGTAGCAGCGAACCAGGTGGTAGTGACCTCGCCAAGGGTGCCCATGGGGAGTACCGGTATCTGGACATTGGCAGAAATCCCGCTATCAGGGACAAGATTGTTGATGTCCGGATGCTCCGTTCGGGAAGTGAACAGTCGACCAAGGAGGCAAATAACCTGGGCTATACTGGTATCAGTAATGATTTCAACGCCAACCGCCAGCATGATTGGCTCTACCTTATCTGGAAGACTGTCAATGTCGACGACACTGTGGTGAGCTAAACACCAGCTGATTGATTGTCGGTTCCTTGGACTCAAAGTTTGTCTTGTTATTTCGCATTTACTCAAGAATGACACTCCTTAAATGTTCAGCAGTGGCAGTAGTAGTCCGTGGATTGTCACATGGCCTCACGTAGTAGTGGCAGATAGCCTACATACGCTTGCTGTCAAATTATAAGTGTATATAGACCGATATATATCAAGGCACCTACCTTCTAGAGATTGGAACAAAACATGCATTGCCTCGGGATAGGGAATCTCGCTGGAAGAGATGATAAGGTCGCCTGTGCTGATTATAACAACAACAAGGGCCCAAAAAGTCAGAGACGAAGTGAGATCTGCTCAGACTACTCTGTAGGTGGTGAACAGTCAAGCATAAACCGGTTAATGTTATGCAGTGCAGACAAACACTGCAAACCATCACATGACCTCTTAGCGATGAGCTGGCCTCAAGCTCGAGTTGGAAGCATTAAGAACATACGGAGCAGTTGGATTAGATCCTCTTTAGATATATAACGAAGAAATAATCAAGACCAATCTACGGAGGAATACTCTAGCCATTGAACATGAAAGCCTACGAACACCAACCAGTACCCCATACACACACGGAGTTACTCCGTACAGCGAGCGACCTTCAACCCTAAACCCACGCACTCCTAACACCACGCCCACTCCTACTCTAGAAGTTGAGGTCACCCTGAGCTCAGCACAAGTTAACTTTCATCGAACATGTCCAGGTGTCGCGTCGGACTCGGCACCAGCAACCACCCGATCAAAAATTCAAAACGGTAATACCAAACGCGCGATCGTCACCGGGATGCGTAGTTGCGTACAGAAACGCAGACCAGCAAACGAAACAAAACGGCGCCATTCCCTTGGCGCGTCGTTAGCGTTGCCAGGTAGCCGTAGCCAGTTACGGAGGAGCCAGGCTAGCTACGGAGTAGCCTGGACTGGACTGGGACAGAGTAGGAGCCAGGTGTCCGTGCTTGTGAGGCATCAGCTGCGTTGCCGGAGCTCCGGATCAGATTTTTCATGTTGTTTGTTGTTTGAAGATTGAAGAAGACGTAGAGAACTAGAGATATTCTACTTATTGTGTCCATTGTTATTAGGAGAGTTACGGAGTACGGACTACCAGCCAATGTGGTGTTTGGTCGGAGGCAAGGTTGACGTCTACACTGCGCTCTTGAGGACACATCCGCAAGTTCCGTCCCACCCCCGGGTTCAAAGCTCTAGCTAGCTGAGCTGTAGCTGACTACGGAGTACTGTTTAGCTACTGTAAGCTACTGTTATGTTTGGAGCTAATGGAGAGCACGCCAGATAGCAGTAGAGGCACTCGTAAGTGGTCATTTTATGTTCTATATGTACAGTGTATTGCTGGCCGGAAACAAAGGGAAAAAAGGAAAAAGATGAATAGTGTAGTACATGATAATAAAAAGACCACCACAATTACCTCCTACCGGCTAATGCAACCGAGAAGCTTGTGAGAAAACAATCCAATTCAATTCAATTTCCATCGTACACAAAAAGTTTGCCCAAAACGTAACCCGGTGTGTCGTCTCTTTTCAATGCCGGAAAAAGAACGTTGTTTCGTCTCTCATAGTGGTGATTTCACACGCTCAATCCGCTGGTGGTGATTGAGGAATTGCTTAGACGTACTTGCACATCATGGCAACCATGAGGTCGAAGAGACCAATGGCTTCGACGAAGGCGAAACCAAGAATGGCGTAGGAGAAGAGCTGGCCACGGAGGGCAGGGTTGCGGGAGACGGCAAGGAGGAGAGAACCGAAGACAACACCGATACCGATACCGGCACCACCGAGACCGATGGCAGCAGAGCCCATACCAATGTTCTGGGAGACCTGGACCATGGCGTCGGCGATCTCAGAGGAGTACTGGCGGCGGGCAGCGAAGCCCTGGCGAGCGGCGCCCTGGATCATGGAGGGCTGCTGGCGCTTGACGGTCTGGAAGGGGATGGCCTGGCGCTGGGTGGTGAGGGTGCGCTTGGGGACGGCCTGGACGCGAGCGGCAGGGCGAGCGACCTTGGAGGTAGCGGCCATGGTGGAGGCCAGGCGCTGGGCAAAGACACGAGAGGCGGCCATTGTGATGGTTGATGAGAAGAGAGAGGATGGAGAGAGAAAGAGAATGAGATTGAGATGGAGAGAGGAAGAGGAAGAAGAGAAGAGAAGAGGAGAGGAAGTCTTCCAGGGAGAAAAATGGGGAGCCAATGGCCCTAGCACCTAAATACGTCTTCCCGCTTAATTTTCGCCCTTTTCCCAAACCCTCCGCGTCTTTCGTGCGCTAGCTGGTTTGGGGGAGGAACAACCCTACGCCGGTATTGTATTGTCGTGGTGACGCTCCTTGCGGATTCTCCATCACATTCATCTCATACTCTCATCTCTCATACTCATCCCATACTCCCATATTCATCTCATACTCTCAACTCTCAACTCTCATACTATCTCATATGTTATACAGCTACTCGGCTTAGTATATCTCATTACGAGTACTTGTCAATGCTGTTCGTCCTGAGTACGTGGTGATGTAAAAATCTGCAGTGGAGCTATGGGTCCGATAAAGTGGTACTGCTCCACTAAACATACCAGCCCATCCAACCACAAGCTCCAATTCCGCAGCTAAAAAGGCGGACGGGTTCTCGGGCGCAAATCAGCATCCAATCCGGCCCGATTCGGGAATGCGGCTCCACCACTCCAACAAAAACAAGCTGCTCTGAGCATGGCCGAGGGAGAGGTCGGCTGGAAGGAATCCTCAAGTTTCAGGTCATGCGAGTCTCGTAACCTGTAAGGCCTGTAAGATACCGTAATGCTCACCGATTCTCGGTTTGGGCTTGCCGTTCTGGGCCGGCGATCCACACCAGCAACATTCCGGCGCCCGGCCTTTGCTTTCGCCAGCCCCGGCCAAACACGCCAGTGGCCCAGGAGGGAGCAACACCAGGCCAGCTTTGACGGGCGATGTGCCTGATTATATAGCTTGCTCTGGATCCTGCGTAGCCCGTCGAAAAAGAGAATCTCGATGGTGCCGATGGGTGGGAAATGATGTCTCGATCTCGGCTTCGCCAGCCTCCTCGGCCATTTTGCCTAATTTCCCCCTGACTGCGTCTGCAGCTGCAGTGATCGGGCGACAGGGATGTTATCCTTGTTTGCCTTCTGTTTTATTCTCATTAAATCCCTTTACTCCGTACGATCTTCTAATTCTCAAATGATATGAACTACTCCGTACTCAGTACTCATACTAATAATGCGCTGCACTCTCAAGAGTCCAGCTCCTCATCGCTCACCGTGACCTCACCGATGACTTGAGCCATCACGTGATCAGCGTCACAACGACAGGGATGCTGCTCCTTTGTCCCTGAATCCGGCGGCTTTCCCCGAGTTCGGCTTCTTTGTGCTTTGTCCTCGTCTGCAATCGCCATCCCTGCAATAACTTGTCTGCTATCGTTCTTGATCTCGAGCCTAAGTGTATCTGCTTGCAGGGTTTTGAGATCGAGTTCTACTACAAGTCTACAAGGCAAAGTGCCGTCGGACAACCTCGGTTATTGATCGGACGATGGGAGGTAAACTTTAGAGCGTACGAGTACTCCGTAAGACGTGGGTTTATGGGGTTGCTGTGGTAATTGAGACCCATCCGTGTGCGTAGCTGTACGGTGCTGTACGGGACCGCCCTGTGATCTGTCCTCGATCGAGCGGCTTTATTGTTTACCCGCCCGATCTGTTCCGAGGCACGTGATATGAAAGCCCTCAACACCAGGACAATAGATACCCACAGCAACAGCAACTTCACCTCTATCCATCTTTTGGAAAATCTGTACAGTATGTCTGGAGAACAACCTCTATATACACCCGAGTCTGTCCCGCGGATCAAAAACGCCAAGCGGCTGACGGGAACGCGCACAAAGCAGCTTGTCCGGGCAGCGGCGCGGGGCGTAGACGATCCGCCGCCGAAGCCGGGGCTGGGAGAGTGCTGTGGGAGTTCGTGCGATCCGTGCGTGAATGATTTGTGGAGGGAGGAGCTGGAGTGTTGGAAAGAGAGGTGGGGTCTAAACCTTGAGAATGGGCAGGGGAAGGAGAATGGGCAGAAGGGAGAGGAGAAGAGGAAGATGCCCGGAAGCTTTGAATGGTGATGATTAAATGATTGATATCTACCTGCTTGAGCTATATAATGCTTATGGCTTGTTGGTGAATTATCCGGAGATGACATTACTCCCACTCGGCACCTTGGTCTCATACTCGAGCACCAGTTTTGTCTCCTCCCTTGGCTCCAGTCGAACCGTCCACTTGACCTCGCCATTCTTCTCCAAACTCGCCGTTCCGTGATTCTTGAGCTTCAGACTCAGTGGCGCCTCGTCGCCTTCATTCACCAACCCAAAAGGCTGCAAGAGACGCACCCGCACGTTCTCATCATCAGAGACTGGAATCTGGTCGCTCACGACAAGATCCACAGCAACAGACTTGGTGTTCTTGACCCAGCAGGACCGTTTAAACTTCGCCCCGTCTTCTTTATTAAAGAACTTTGTGCCGGGAAGCGGCTTCACCGAGGGCTTAGCATACTTGACTTCAATTCCTGGATCCACACCAAGCGAGATATTGAAAAACACATTCGGGCCACATGTCTCCAGGCTCGCCGTCCCAATGAACGACCCGTCGACTGTGATGCCCACTGTCCCCGGATGAAGAGTCAACGAGGACGTATTCTTGATTCTGGCACGGAGGAACGCCGCCTCGCGGTGCTTCGGCACAATCACATACGTCAGCGTCACGGACTTGAGGTCCAGTTCAGCAAGGACATGCCGTCTCGCATCGAATGAGGGCGCGAGCGTGCGTCGACCAGGCAGTTCGTATGTCGTTGTCATGCCGTAGTCCTGCTTTACGGAGTCGCGGTGCTCGAGCGACACGACGGACTGGGTGTCTACGTCTTCTTCCTCCTCTTCGTCTCCGTCTTCCAGCTCGACGGCTGGGCCAGCGGCAGTTTCCGGGGCTTGACTGGTTGATTCTTCGTCAGTGCTTGATGAATTGACCGGTTTGCGATGCTGCGGGCCCTGTCGCGCGCGCCGGCCACTAGCAGCCGATGCAGCTCCAAACAAGCTGGTAGACTGTACAGAATCCTGCTGCGTGGACTGCCCGAATCCTCCAAATGATTCAGTTCCTGACTTTCTCACCGATGCAACGGCTGAACTAGGTGGAGGTGGAGGCGGAAACTGAGGGGGCCTTGACGCAGAGGAACCAAACAGACCGCCGCCTGTAGCTCGGACGAATGGATTGGCGGCTGCGCTCTTGGGCGCTTCGAGAATATTATTCCAAGACTGTGCTCCGAGGCTGGTTTCGCCGAATAGCTTAATGTTCCAGGCGTCCAGGGACGGAATGGGTGTCCCGATGCCGCTGAAGGAGGCTTGAGATGTTGACAGTGTGACCTTACTATCGCGCCAGGTCTCGGTACTCGAGTTTCTGAACTCGGCGCGGTATGTCAGGCGTGCTGAGGACGATGGCGAGTTGATTTGCAGCTCGTATCGCGAGGCCCAGCTTCCTCCGGGTACAATGTAGCTCAGAAGCAGCACGACATCCACTGCTTCTTTTATATCCTCGACCTTTTCGACGACGGAGCTGCGCCGACTAGAGCCAGGGGTGAGCGCAGCCTGACCATCCAACGAGACGACAACCTGCGCAACATTCGGACTCCAAAAGTGCCGCTGCTCTGATCGTTTGCGCTCGCGCTGCTTCTTCTTCTGCTCGCGCGCCCTGAGCTTTTTCTCATTGCTCAGGCGTATCGCTTTACTCGCCTTGCGCTGTTCTTGTATATACTTGGACTTGCGCTTCTCAAACTGTTTCTGCAGCTTCGCGAGTTCTCTCTCGCTGTCGTTGACGACCGCATTCGCTCTGTGGTTCCTCACGGCCTCAGCATCGCGTTTATCCTTGTAGATATTCAAAAACTCTTCGAATTTCTTCACATCCTTCGTCTGGTCAGATTGTAGTCCCTTGGCGTAGTCATCGAGAATCTGCACAACAGCAACAGAGGCCTTGACGTCGCTTCGTGCAAGGGCTACGCGCTCTTGCACCTGTTCGATTTCTTTCCGGAGGGCTTGCAGTTCGGGATCATTACTGCCTTCTTCGTCTTCGGAGATTTCTTCCTCTGCATCTTCTTCGTCTGAAAATGAGTCTTCAGAGTCGGGGTATATCTCGTCAAAGTCTTCTCGCTGCGGCACGCTGCTCGTCTGGATATCTGTGATTGTTGCAGGCCCGGATCCCTCAATGCGGATGCTGTCGCGGTTCACGCGCGGGTCGAGCCCGATGATTGTAATCTCATTCTGACCTGGCTGTTCATTGTTAGTTTCTGGAATTTCTTCTTTGGGATCTGCTTACCTGGATAGTAGCGTGTATCTCGCGCACGATAGTCACTTGCTTCGGCGCCAAGGTAACCTCTTTTGTCGCGAGGTTCGAGATGAGGATCTCGGAGGTCGATATTTCGGTCATTTTTCTGATGTGGTGGGAAAGTCTAAAGATGACCTTTGGGGCAGGCTTGTTTATAGATGTTCGTCTCGTAGGCACCGGCACTTCTTTCCGTGCTGTGTATCGGCGGGTGCCTAATATCTCGATCCCACCAATTGGCGTTCTTCTTGGTTCAACTTATACAGGATTTATACCAGGGATCTTATCTACCAGGCATCAGAAATATTATTTCCGCGTACTCGGTGGCAGTGAGTCGTTCGGTCTAAATTTATGCTATCGTATCCAGCTCCGAGATAGGCAAAGATATTCATTTATTATCTGACAGCATGAGCCACCCCACTACGTACCATTCATGGTGACTGACACGAGATAGCAGAAGAATTGATACTCGCTCACATGGCGCAAGAAGCAGACTAGGAGAAGCCATACAACATCCACTGATCTCAACGCCGGCCATCCGACGATGCTGTTTGATCATATCCTTCAGCTTTGGCTAAGAGAGGATAGCGACTAGCGCTCTGCAGGTAAAATCACCATCGTTTCTCTGAGTGTATAGCTCGACTCTTCCAGCTTGATTCATCCATAAATGCTTACAAGTGGTTACGCTGTCGAACTGTATCTCGTCCTTGGACCTCAGCCTGAGACAGGCATATTTACGTGTCGGATCCAACCGACGCGCTTGGTGGTATACTGGGATGTCAATCTCATGACCGCGCGAGCCATCAAATCACAAAAGCTGATTAATGTCGAAAGCTGGGCATTAGTACTAGTCCATACAAGCCCTACCGCTACCATTGGATGGAGATGGCTATCCTTTCCCCATGCAGGGCTCGACATTGAAGTTCAGCCTTGTCGCAATACTGGTCTCTAACGAACATGCATAGCGTTGTTACACCCCTCATTTCCTCCACCTCAATTCATCTTCAGATGAAGTGACTCCCCTCTAGGCCGCTTGAGTGATTGAATCCCAACTTCGATTGCCATAATGATGTCCGAAGCCTCAGTATTCGACATCCTCCGACGTCGAGTCCGCAGGCAGCAAGAACAACCGACAGACGTTCAAGAAGTTCCAGACCTATGCTACGATGTCTGCAGTACGTCCTACCCTCCCTTGTGTCTATCCTGCGAAAACTTTTGAAACTATACTCACTCACCCTCTTCAAAGCGTACGCCGCCCGCATCGCTCAACAAACAGGCCGCACCCCTTCCCTCTGCGCCGCAGACTCCTCTTTCATGAATAGCTACGAGACCTGCACGACCTGCATCACCAAATACACCACCGGCGATGCCGGCGACGGAACCTCCGCCAACGAAACAATCTCGTTTTTGAGCAACTACGTCGAGTATTGTAATATCGAGGGAAACGGGACTAATATAGTCGATATCAATGACCTGCTGGCGTCGTGGTCGTCATTGGAGCAGACGCAGTCGCAAATTGCGGAGAGTTTGGCGAGTGCCGGTGTTGATGTTACGACTACTACCACTACAGGTCAGAATGCAACAACTGCTACGACAGGGAGCAGTGGCGTGGTGCCTTCTGAGACTGGGAATGTGGCGGATTCGGATCCTTCATCGGCAGCGGAAGCAACAGCAGCGGACTCGAGTTCCAGCTCGGGCAATGTAAGCGTGATTGTTCCCGCCGTGGTAGTACCAGTCGTTTGCGTACTCGGAGCAGTGGTTATAGCGTGGGCGTTACTGCGGCGAAGAAAGAAGAGGCGGGAGCTGGAGGCAGCGAAGACAGATACTGATAGCAATGAAGGAAAAGCACAGCTCCACGCAGACGAATTCAGACCAGAGCTTGGTGGTACTGCTGCTGCGGAGATGGCAGCAGATCGAGATGAGGGCTTTGTTGCGGAACTGCCTGCCAGAGAGCCTGTTGGGAGTGAATTGGATGCAAGGGGGAGGGAGATTTAGCTTATTTATTAGATTTTATTGTATTCAGGATAGGCTGACTGTCAGTTAGGGCTAGATACCCATGTTTTCAAGACTTGGCCGTGGTGCCTGAAGTGGTACTACACGACTTCAATCAGTAGAGACACCATAAGTATTCTCGAATACTCTGCATCTCAAGCATGTCTGCCATTACTCTTCACCAAAACCCTCACCCCTTTCGAATCCAAGCTCGGCAGTGAAAACAAATACCCATGTTTCAACACGACATCACTCTCGTCAGTCTCAAAAGGTTGCAAGGTCGGTGCCCCCGGTCGAAACAGCTCGGTCAAGACGTAGTGAATGTACATCTGCGCGAGACTTTACGCCAACAGGTTAGCCGGTGATAAGCACCATAAATACCATGGACACACCTCTGTCCAAGACAGTCCCTAGACCCCTTTCCAAACGGCACAAAGTACTGGGGCGTGCACTGGTTCCTGTCTGCGTGCAACCACCGCTCCGGAATGAATGTGTGCGGGTCGGGGAAGAGCTCTGGGTCCATATGCATCCAGTAAGTAGACATGCCGACGGGTGTCTACTTGCTCAAGTACAGTATCAGTTAACAGTTCCTGTCCAATATGAAGTATGGGTTGGACCAGAGAATCTACTACGTACACCCTTTGGAATCGTCCAGCCATCGAGCTGTAAAGCTGCGTCAGGGGAGACACGGACAGAGCGTCTCAGGACTCCTGCGTTGAGTCTGCAGGTCTAATTAGTGACCACAGATATCCTTATATGAGGAACTCACCGGAGTCCCTCTTTAATGCAAGCTTCCAGATACGGCAGTCTGCCTCGCGCGGATTGCCATGATCGGTCGAGCTCATTCGAATCATGGCTGTTTTTCATAAAGGCCGCCAGCTCGGTCCTCAGAGTCCGGCATCTCTCTTCGTCCAGCGCGAGATACGTGACAATGGCTTGGAGTACATATGACGGGATATCAATAGCGGCTTGTTGGATCAGCTGTAAGGGGTCAGCAGATATTGATACCAAAACCAGCGCAAAGAATATAAAGGGCCCTCACCTCCCCTGCCCGGCTATAAGTGTCCTCGCCCAAGCGCTGCTTTGTTGTCTTTGTACGGTCTGTGCCATCGAATTTGACGTCCGAGGAAGGCCGCATCTGTGCGTTGAGGGTCTTTTGTCCTGGCTTTTGGGGGGTTAGAAACGACGAGCTATGTTACTGTTGGGCAGACGCAGCCTACCAGTTCGTATTGCTTGGACGAGGGCAAGTACGAGGATACAAGCTCCAATGTACGCAGGACTAGCGGTCTTTCGTATTCATAGCCGGTTAGATGCTGCAGCCGCACGCACCACATGTTAAGATAGGGGACTGACCTGACCGGCCACGGAAGCCTGGAGAACAACGGGACAGCTATCACGCCTTTTCTTCTAGCCTTAAACCTAACATAGTCAGAAGAATGAAAGCGATCTCCAGCCAACTTGACTCACCACGCAGCATTAAACTTCTTATCAGCAAGGTAATTCGTCGGTGTCTCGCAAACAACCGCCGACATGACGTCTTCAATCTCGTCATCAGACCATACATTACAACGGAGTGTAAAACATACCACTGGAAAGCGACATCAAAGCAAAGCTCAGATTCACAGGCACTCCTGTATCCTCGTACTCGGCAAGTCGCTCTCGGAACGTCTTGATGCGGCTGACGACGACACCCTCGACTTGCTTGATGCTGGACGTCGAGAAGAATCTCTGCATGGGGTCTCGCATAAGACGGTAGGTATCATGCTTCCTAATCATGCTTGTATATCCTAGATTCAGAAAAAAGAGAAAGAAAGAAACTGTTTAGTCTTCCACATAGAGCGCAAGGTGGCAGAAAGAAGCTAGCAAACCTTCAAACGGGGTTCCCCTGAAGAACCGCTTATAAGAATCAGACTTTCTAACACCGCCGGTCACAAAGATTCTAGGGTAATGCGCCGGGTCCAAGACGTGGATCTCTTCAGGTGTTATCTGGATGACGGGGCCTGTTTGTGGATGTTAGTCCTCGCACCCTCACACCGACTCAGGAGTTCGGTCCGAGATACCATATGTCTGATGCATTTCTCGGATCTTGAGATAGTACTGGCCCGGCTTGATCCAGTCATAATAAAACTCGTACCAGAACGTTGCTTTTGCGAGCGGCGAGCCGGGGAACTTGCTGAGGGGACTGAACCAGAGACGG
Organism: Aspergillus sp. P7301S-1; assembly: GCA_037042525.1. NCBI lineage: Eukaryota > Fungi > Ascomycota > Eurotiomycetes > Eurotiales > Aspergillaceae > Aspergillus > Aspergillus sp. P7301S-1. The sequence goes on along the minus strand of JAXQKN010000134.1, from coordinate 16,163 downwards.
TAGGCGACGAGGGCAGAGGTATACCCCACGATCCCCAGTGCAAGGGTCGATGCGTTTATAGATAGCGAGAGGATGCTCTGCAAGTACATTGTGAGTGCTGCCATGGTCAAGAGGGTAGAGAGGAGGGAGAAGAAACAACGAGAAATCTCGCATTAAGTATTTGGCCACGACGGTGCATAGTGCTTTTTGTCGGGGTTACTCAAGATTACTTTGAATGCTTTACTGTCCGAGGCGTCCGATATGTTAGAGACCGTCGCTGACACCGCTCACTGTCTATTCTATCCACATGTATTGTTAGATTCGGTCTACACTAGTAGATGCTGTCATACCCTACCTACCCAGATCCCGAAAGATGGCATGCTAATCTGGCTGGAACTAGCTCCGGAAAGTCTTGGTCCGTCTTTTGCCGGGGAGAGAATAAACCCTTGCTATGAACAACTCTGCTACTGCTACTGATCTTTGATCTCTTAATGTACATATACTCCGTATACGAGATTGTGGCAGTGATGCATAACGTGGGGGCTGGGCTAATCCATCTAGGGCTAGTTAGTTATGTAGGGCACTTAACTTCTGTCAGCTCAGCTCAGCCTAACTTAATCCACCTCTTTTCCTTTATTTTGTTTTCTGCTTGTTATATTGTTATTATTGTTCTGCATCATGGAGCACATCCCCCGAGTACGCGACTCGAAGCTCGCAATCTCCCAACTGACTGTCCCCTACCTAGCCCGGGAATGGGAATACGGCAGTTCTCTCCAGGGAATAGACAGCTTCACTGCGTTCCCCGCAAAGCACGGCTACAAGACTCTTCTTGACGATGATGAGAGAAAAGACGGTGATGGAGGTCAATATCCGACAATCGGCTTCCTGCAAGCATGGCTGTATTTCGGCCTCTTGGCTGAGGCATTCGGTACGCCGGAGATGTGCTTTGACTATCGGGATTTTATCCACGAATCTCCCAGTGGATTGCTGGTAACATCGAAAGAGCTCATGCGGTATGTATGGTACTGGACCGCGGGGATAGTGCATGGCCATCGCGACGACTACGACGCGCACTGCGAGAATCTTGACAAGTGTGTGGAGGTTGTCAATCAGGTAGTCAATGCATTCTCTCGGGAGCACTATTCTAGGTCTAATGCGCAAACGAGGGAAGATGGGTCATCAGACGAGTGGTCAGCCACTACGGCGGTGCTCTTCTCCATCATCAGCCTGACGGATTATATCCGCCGCGCACGCATCGATACGAATGCCTACTCATTCGAGTCGAGTTTTCCGGAACTGAAATGGGAGTTCCCCCCGCAGTATGATGCACTGAAGAGCGCGGGGTGGTGCGAGGGGGAGATTACTGGCAAGTTGGAGCGGACGACGGACTGCTCGATCAGATTCTACCTCTCGCAGATTGACCGCTGGAGCATGGGGAATGATCATTCAAAGTGCTCGAGCAAAGGCGGTTGTATGGCGCATCAGATCGACGAGTCGACATATAAGACGAGGCATCGGCCAGACTGTAAGAGTGCAATGTGCTGGAGCTTAGGGCCCGACACTGCCGAAATCGTCAGGATTCTTGACGACGGCTCGTATCCTCTTGTCCAGTTGAGCCGTGATGAAAAGAGCGTTGAGATTAAGGCTGCCAAAGAGGGAGACGTATACGTGACCATCTCACACGTCTGGTCTGATGGCTTGGGGAACCCTCACAACAATACTCTACCGCACTGCCAGCTGGTCTATATTCAAGGCCTGGTCAACGCACTCTACCCCGAGTCTGACCATCCAATACCCTTCTGGAACGACACGCTCTGCATTCCCGTCGACCCGAACCACCTCCCCTTCCGCCGCCTCGCAATCGGCAGGATGCACAAGACGTTCCGATCCTCAAGCAAAACCCTGGCTCTGGACAATTCGCTCATGGCACAGAGCACAGACAATGACGACTGGGTGGAAATGAACATGCGGATCAAGTACTCGCCGTGGGTGTCGCGGGCATGGACACTACTAGAAGGAAGAGTCGGGAAAGAGCTGCTCTTCCAGTTCAAAGACAAGGCCGTCTCGTCGTCTGTTCTCTTCAACAGGTCCAATTCTGCAAGAAATGTCCGGAATGTCTGCAGGATTCTAGGCAGCAGAGACGTCACCACCGTCCTCGCCGAACCAAACGCCCTGCGCCTCGCCCGAGCCCTAATTCTCCTCCCGCAAGAACCTCGACAAGACGAAGAAGAAGACGACCCGGAGACCCTCCCCGCCGCGCGAAAAGCATACAGCACATGGCTCCCAATCCTGCAGAACGCTCATCTCGCCTCCGACATGACCGACCTCGACAAAAACATGAGTGTCGTCGTCGACGCCCTGCGCATCGTCTGCCCCGTAACCAAGCACGCCAGCGTCGGAGCACGAGAAATCCGCGACGAGTTCTGGCTCGAGTCCCTGGGCGAATCATCCACGAGCCCTCAATACCCAACACACTCCTACTTTGAAGGCGTCATGACTGCATTCCGCGGCCGAACAACCAGTAAAATCGAAGACGAAACACTCTGTTTCGGCCAGATGCTGGGGATGGATACATCGCATGTAACTTCAATCAAGCCCCTAACCGCGCGAGAACGCTACTGGTATACTCTGTTCAATTCGTATCCTATTCTGAACACCCTCGCTCACGCAGTGGGGATCGACCCCGGGGCAAAATTAGCAGAATGCAGAGAGAAACGAGTCCAGACGCTGCTGCTGCAGATCGGGAAGCTCCCGCTGTCGGTGATTCTCTGGGATACGCCGCGCATGCGCGCTCAGGGGTGGAAATGGGCGCCCTCGTCGCTTTTGGGTGCTGCGCCTACTACGGCTGCTAGTATGGGCTGGGCCAGCAATGAGCGCGGAATCGTCAGTCCAGAGGGCTTTACGCTCTCGCTGCCGGGGTTGAGGGTACAAGCGCCGTCGGGATCTGGTGCAGAGACGGATATTCCGCTGTCCGATTCGGTATACCTCGTTGTCTCGACCAATGACGAATTCATGGGCCCTGGGACTGCACGGTTCAGGATCTCTTTACATGGCGACTCGCCGTGGTATCGGATCAGGACGTGGAGGGGTTTGATTCAAGCAGGGATATTCGACCAGTTGATCATTGTGACGCGTCGTCGAGCATCAAGTTACGATCTCTGGCAGAAACATGCTGTTCTGCTGCAGCTGCGCGAGGCGAGAGAGGAGGGTGCGCAGCTCGTGGACTTTAAGGCTGTTATTGATAGGCCGCATGAGTATGAGATGGAGACTGAGAGTCTGCCGACGATATCTGTTACTGGGGTCTGGGATACAGAGTCGAGTTGGTGTATTGGGTAGAGCTACGATTAACGTCAGAATGTCCGGTATATGCTCCTTGATGCTCCCCGTCGGCGACAGCTGCGCCGGCATTGCCTGAGCAGCATTCGAGTCCATCATCTGCGCGAGCATTGTATCCATTGATGACTGGGAGAGATATACACCGTAAAAAAGTCAAGCTTGAGAAAGATTAATAGCGGTATTAAAGTCGGAGACAGATATCTAAATGCCTCACGACTTCAACGGCTGGCTCTTGCTCATCATAACCAAGCCTCAATCGCAAGCCGAGCCGCCGTTGCATGCGCTGCGTCAAGAGTCTGACGTGAGAACACATACTTGCCTGTTATTCAGTTCTTTCTCGTATTTCCTGGTAGCAGACGCCTTGCCGATGCAAGTCCGAGTATGCATCGCGGGACGGCATAGCACGGACCGCACTTCTTCACGGGCCAGAACGTGCCACTAGAGCCTCATGCCGTTGGCAAGCATAGATGTTTTCTTCCTTATTGGCGAGGTGTGCATTCTGTGCGACGGTATAGCTCAGCAGAGATTGCTTTTTGCGGTGGTCTATCAGGCCTGCCAAGTAGGACTGGCGGACTGGTGGACTGGTGGACTGGGGCAGTGGCCATAGAAGATGAAAAAGAAGAAAGGCATCTTTGCGCGAACAATGTGTTTGTCTGGCTGGATGCCTAACGGCTACTGTAAACAGATCGATCGATTTGTTTACTTTGGCTCTAAGCACGTTATCGATGTGATTGCAGTCATGCCTGTTTGCCTACCCAAGCATATGAGCTGGAGTATACTGAGTATATAGTATATTCAGTACTTGATCTACTCATCTGCTTGATCATACTGTTCAGAGGGATCTAATAGTCCGTCTCCAGCTCATAAAGTCCTTCCATCGTTATCTGCAGTGCCAGCCAAGATGTAAATCTTAGCAGGCCCAGAGTACGAGCCGATCTGCAGTCAGCAAATGCCGTTGAGAAGTAAGTACCTAAGTAAGTAAATAAAAAGTAAAAAGACGAAGCAAGTAGTGTCAGCCAGCTGCCCTCACCACTCACTTCCACTGGCCAGATACAAGAGTAGAGTTGAGTATATCTCCATCCCCATCCCCAAGCTGACAAGACAACACCGCTTCTTCACCCTCACCTTTCCCTGCAAACAGACTTGGCTGCACCGAAATGGACGCAAAAGGTAACACCACTTTCCGGGTAATCATTGTCGGCGCAGGCCCAGTAGGCTTGTACCTCGCACACACGCTCTCCCTCGCAAACATCGACTTCATAATTCTGGAAAGGAACCGCACCGTCTTGCGCGAGTCGGGCCAGATCATCGTCGTCTGGCCGCAGAGCATGCGGCTGCTGGACCAGATCGGACTAGCAAAGAGTGTAATGGAGCAGGGGATTGCGTTTCATGGGAAGAAGAGGGTGTATGGACGCGACAGGGGTGTTTTTACAAGTAGTGATCCTTATACGGTTCATCAGTGGACGTGCGCATTCCATCTAATCTTCTAATAAATGTGGAAAGACTGACGAAACAGACACGGCTATGTCTTCAAGCCGATTCTGCGGACGAAGCTCGTTAGATTGTTATACGATAATCTGCCCAGCAGAGAGCGCAGAATTAAAACATCCGCTGAAATCACGAATATAACAACAGACGACGGCGGCGGCGTCCAAGTACACCTCCAAGACGGCACTATCGAGCACGGCTCCATCGTCATCGGCGCAGACGGCGTGCACAGCCAGACCCGCTCCATCATGCAGTCCCTCGCCGGGAACGACCAGAACCCCATGGTCCCCATCTTCAATGGGATATTCGGCCGGGCGTCGAATCTGAAACTCGGCATTGGCGAGGCCTTTCTCTGGGAGTCTCGAGGCGGCGGGACAGTCATCCAGGCGTTTGCAACAAAGGAGAGCGTGAATTTCGCTACGTTGACTGCTGTTCCTGACACTACAAAGCCAGTTCAGCAGAGATACAGCCCTGACGAGATGGAAGCGCATGCGGCATCGATTGGATATGTAGCTGTTGCGCCTGGCATCAGGTTCAGAGATCTCTGGGCGCATGCAGACAAGGACAGCTGCATGATGCTGAATCAGGAAGAGGGACTTGTGGGGGAATGGTACCATGGGCGGATTGTTCTTGTTGGCGATGCAGTGCATAAAACGACGAGCGTTAATGGGTTGGGCTTGACGCTGGGGATGCATTCTGCTGCGGCGCTTGCGAATGAACTGCAGGCTTTGGTCGAAGTCGAGCCCCGGCCTACAGAGAAGGAGCTGCAGTGGGCGTTTTCGAGATACCAGGCTGCGAGGGAAGGGGAGGTACAGTGGCTTTGGAAGGACGGGTATGGGATGATTCGGGAGCTGAGTACTGATGCGTGGAGGAACTGGCTGTATGCAAAGATTGTGCTGCCCTGGTAGGATCTCGAGTGTTTTTCTTGGGGCTTGGTTGTGGCTCTGTTGATTGTCAGACATGGACAGGTTTTGCAGTATGTTCCGTTCAGGGGGAATAAGGGTGTTGTTGCGTGGGGGAATACTCCAAAGACATAGTCATTGCCAATCACCTGTACCTCGCTATACTTGAAGTCCATTAATATTGTTATGTTATCATATGAGCCTAAGTCTCAGTGCTTACCATGGTTAGTAATTCGCATACTCTCTACGGACAGATTGGTGTAATGCTATTTAATTCATCCCATCTTGATTGTCCCTCTATCTTCCAGACACATCAGAATGTAACAGACTGCTAGCTTGCTTCCATAATTCTATTAAGCCATCGCCAGGCTAAACCAGCCGCGGCAGCTCAACCGGGTCATGACCAGGCCTATTTGCTCGAAAAGTGAGTTCAAGCAGCCGACTACTCTGGAACCATCCGGCCTTCCCTAGACTTCTAACGCCCTGGACAACCCAGTACAGACCATCGCTGCTGCAATTAAGCACCAAGAACCTCGACCGGCAGCGATAGCATTTAGTGTCACACCCTTCGCAGACGTGGTGTATCCAGCCCGCGAAATGGTTATAAACACAGCATGTCATTCCAGTATTCAAATACCACATTTCAGAGGGTACCGGAGGGGTCGTCCAGTATACACGGTACGTGGTAGTCACCAGCAGCTGTCCCCTGAGATCAAATCCCACTTCTGTAACAATCCTCACAAATGCATCCGCCCTCCTACTGATCGAGCATCTATGCAGTAGCAGCGGCCTGCATCTACCCTCTGAAAGCAAAATGCAGTGCGCAGATTCCGCGGAAGCCCCTTGGGTCCGGATTCCCCGGTCTTCAACCACTTGACCAGGTATCGTCCACCAGCAGCATTCAGCGGCAAACACGCACACAGATCCGCAATCCCTGTCGCATAGACGCATTTCGTCTTCTGCCATGGGGTGGGGCGCAATTCGCTGATATATTCCCTCGGGTGGAGCTTCAGACACCGGTAGCAGTAGCGCCACTGCGCGCCGTAGAGCTTTCGCAGGAATCTGCGGCGATGTAGTTGCAGCTCTAGCGTCACCCATTCCCCCCAGTTGGCGCTCCTGCATGTGTGGCAGAATTCTGGTAGAGCGAGATCTTCGTCGTCCAGGGCTGCTTGGAAGAGATGGTACATGGCGCGGCAGGTGAGAGCGAGATAGACCCGGTCGAAAACTGATAGATAAGGCGTGATGAGCAGGAGGATGTCGATGGGGAGGTTTAAAAGGGGGAACCGGCTCTCGCGCGGCTTGGGGTCTTGTTTGTCGTCGAGCTTGTTGTCTGGAAGGGGAGGTGGCTTTGCATTCTTCTTCGATTTCAATGCCTTTTGCTCTTTGGCGTGCTTTCGGGCGCCGCGCAGGACTGCAATGCCCAGGCGTATCGCCTGCATGATCTCAGTGCTGTTGGCCGCCTTGTTGAAACGGCGTCTTGTAGATGAGAAAGGTTGCTTGCTCTGGATCAAAGTGATGACGACAAAGCTGATGGCATGATCTGCTATCAAACCTTCTTGCGCCACGTTTGGACATGGACAGTTAGGGTTTGAGTCTACGTAAGAACCACGACGGCTTAACTTACCTGCCCATTACTCACAGGAGAATAGTTAATATATTCCACTCTTTTGTAATGTCTAGTACATACGACCACAGGGTGAGGAAAATAGGGCTTCCCGTCCGCTCAGCCGTACTCAAGCCTCACGCCGGCTGGTTAGTAGTATGGTGGGTGACCACATGCGAATCCCAGCTGTTGTATGTTTTTCTTACATTATTTTTTGTCAGGCTGTTCTCTTTTTATTATCTTTGCTTGTTGAATCTATACCAAGTGAACTAATAGTTATGGTTGGGCGGAATTAAAATGCGGGAGATGGACGATTACACCACGAACATATAAAGGAATTGAACTGAAGAACCTCAAGAGGACAATGATAACTCAAGTGTACTAGCACATGCTTCAATGGATGCTTGTAGACAATGCCTTCACCCAAGAATCAAACAAAGTGCATTGTTGTTCAAAGAACTCTTACAGAACCCCCCCCTAAAGCGTACTCGAATGCCTATATAAGTCTAAATATCCACACTCACCAACCCTCATGCACAAGGACGCTAACTATAGCCCTAAACAATGACAATGCCCCCCTCCACCTCACCAACCCTCTACCTATGCCCCGAAACAGACTCCCTGAACCGCTTCACCCACTCCTGGGTCCTGATCCTCGCCTCGCCAGACACATCCTCATGCACATTCTACATCGTTCACAAGCGCCAAATCGGCGTTGGGACGGGATACTACACCAGTCCGGTCTTGGTGGATGTAAATCTATACAGCACGCCGCCGATTTCGACGGGGAGGGCGACATTGCATATGATTTGCAGCGACTTTGATAGGTCTCGGCATGATGAGGTTGTTAAACTTGCAGAGCGGGCGCTGACTGATTCTAGGAGTGAGACGCAGAGCTGGGCGAGGACTTTTATGGAGATGCTTGTGGAGAGGGGGGTTATTAAGAAAGAGGACGAGGAAGATTATCTTAGGCGCTGCGAGCCTGAGTCGGGGTCTGGTTGTGATGGGAAACTGGAGGACTTGATGGATGGGATGGGGATAGGTGGGCATGAGCCTGACAAGATGGAGGTGGATGGTTGAATGGCATCGGGTACCTGCATTCATGCTTCTTATTTGACTGCAGTAGACGGCTTAACCCTTACTTCTAGCCAGATCCCACGTGCAACCTTCTCAAGACGTCTAAATGTCCCGGCTTTACGCCATATTATCATACTGGCAATCAACCCACGGCCACGGGGAGCTCATCTAGATACCAACGAATACAAAGTATATTCTTGCAAGATTCAGACTCCTTAAGTAGGTCAAAGACTATTTCATGCAAATCGACGCATAATTCTCTCGTCTAGTTCTGCGGGCAAAATGTTCCGTATATCTGAAATATCCGGAGCGTAACGCAAGACATAGCCGTCGCTCTTCAGGTATAAGTACTAGAACACACCCCTTTTATTTCTATTCCTTTATTGACCGTTAGTCTCTGTATACATTCTAGCTATACCACCACGATGAAGCTCACCATCCTCAACCTCCTCATCCTCCCCCTTCTTGCAGCCGCAATGGTAACGCCCAAGATCCCCGCCGGTCTCGATAAGCGCCAGGCCGTGAGTTGTCTCTTTCCAAGTTGTCCCAATGGATATAAAAATAACTGTACTGGTTTAACATGCCTCGACTATCAGTGCACCGACATTCCCTGCAATGATGTAACTGCCGTGGTGTGCACCGCTACTGGATGCGGAGAGTGTGTGGTAAGCTATTATCAGCAATAGTTACGTAGAGGTATCAGAGTGCTGACCATTATTTGCGCCTCAGGACGGGACCTGCTCGGGCCCAGGCACTGATTTAGATTCGGTTTAGGACACTGATGGTCCATATGGGATCGAGGGTTGGGTGTTGGGAATGGATACTGTTGTCTGGTAGATGAGCTCTTGGAGAGGGAAAGGCAGCTTTATGGCTGGGGATGTACTGCATATGTTCTCTACAGAAGTGTAAGGGCTACCATATAGTCAATGTTAGTGGACTACCGAGGAGATAGAAGGTACCTGCCTAATTCGTCCTTCTCAGATCCTCAGCCCTGGAGTTATGGGATACTCTACTAGGAATCGGTAGTCGTCATCAATGGCATTTCTGCTACAGCTATCTCTTCTACCTTACTGCTAATCTACCTATCTACAATACTAGTCTCCATCCTATGTACTCCAATCCTCCCTTCCAGTCCTTCTAGCCCTCCTGTCCTATTCGCCACTCACCAATATCAAATTCAAAGTCCGCATATCCAGTAAGTCTTTGTCCATAAACGTATCCAGTTCCCGAGAATCTTGGTATCCCCCGCTCAAAAGTCTAAGCGAGGGACAGCCTTCGTTAGGCGTCTTCAGACACAGGCCCCTGCTGGCCCAATGCCCTGACATGCCCACGTTCCTGTCGTTTAGCCATCCGTCTATAAAACACTCTCTTTGCCCACTTCCACGCCTCAACACCAATGAAGAACAGCACTGCCTCAACAAAGACAATGCCCCACTCCCAGCTAATACCCGTGTGCTTGAACACAACCGTGTTCAGCTTGGGAATGTACAGGATAGGGAAGGTCGTAATCCACCCAGCCATAATACTCCAGAAGAGGAACTTGTTCCTCCACACGTCGTACATCCACTGCGTGAAGTACTTCTTGGAACCCGGCTGCATTCTAAAGAACGAGAGACGGAGGTTGACCATCTCCCAGGCGAGGAAGAGGGCGAACCATGTGAGACACACGAATGTCGTGGCTCGGGCGCGGAAGACTAGGTCGCAGGCTTCGGAGTAGTCGCTGTTACAACCACGAGCTAGATCTCCGTCTCCGAATCCCCACATGCGCAGGGAGAACGCAGAAAGACAGAGCGCTGCAGTCCAGAGGCCATAGACTAGGATATCGACGATAATCTCCCACGTGAAGATTCCCTGCTTCGTCTGCGGCGGGCGGTCCATGATATCCGGCGCAGCGACTTCCATCCCCAGACCCATGTCCGGCATACCTGATGTGATCATGATAATCCAGAGGATTTCAACGGGGGCCAAAGGGAAGACAGACTTTCCGTCAAGATCTTTAAATGCGAGTCCAATCAATAGCGTGCATGCCTGCGCGATGTTTTCCGACAGTAAATGCAAAACAAACTTTTGGATGTTGTCAAAGATGCGTCTGCCTTCTTCGACGGCATTCAAGATAGAGGCAAAGTTGTCGTCGGTCAAGATGATGTCGCTGGCGTCCTTTGCAACATCAGATCCAGCCTGACCCATAGCAATTCCTACATCAGCGTGCTTGAGTGAAGGAGAATCATTGACTCCATCGCCAGTCATTGCTGCAAATCGGCCACGTCGGTGCAGTGCGTTGATCATGCGGACTTTTGTCTGCGGAGCGCAGCGCGCAATCACAAGAGGGAGAGTTGGAAGGTCGTCAATCTCATCCTCAGACAGTCGGTCAAACTGCGCTGCCGTCATGACCATGGCGTTGGCTACATCCGCGCCAACAGTCGTCATGTCTTCAGGCAGAATCCCCACCTGCTGCGCAATCGCCTTGGCTGTGCCTGGGTGGTCTCCTGTCACCATGTGCACGGTGATACCTGCGCGATAGCAAGCGGCGATCGAGCCAGCGGTTTCAGGACGCGGTGGATCGTACAGTCCAATCAGTCCGAGAAAGCAGAGATCCTTTTCGATTTCGTCACGGTTGAGTTCGGAGCCTTCGAGGAGGCGGACCTTCTCGTCGTATGGCCGGTGGGCTAACGCCAGGACACGCAGGCCCAACTTCGCAAGCTCTTCCATGTTCTGGAAGATCTGGTTCTTCTTGTCGTCCGTCAAGGCGCTGGGCTCGGAGGACCCTTCCCAGACAGCAGTTGTGCAGGCATCTACGATGCGCTCGACAGCGCCCTTGGTGAAGATCATGTTGTGCTCGCCATCTGGGGTGGTTTTGCTGAAGATGACAGACATTCTCTTGACGGTCGAATCGAACGGGAATTCTGCTTTCTGGTACCATGTCGGCTTGGAGCCCTTGGTCCACCGGTCTCGGTTCCAGTTGAATCGCGAAGCAAACACCTCAATGGCAATTTCTGTGGGCTCGCCTCGTGCGCGCCAGTCTCCTTCCTCGGATTTGAAGACATGGGATAGATTAGCCATGGACGCAACGTCGAGAAAGTCTTCGAGTGCGCGGTTGCCGTCGACCAAGCTCTCCACGTTCTCAGCAACAGGGCCTTCCTTTTCCTCATCAAAGTTCATTGGTGAAACCTCTGTGAAAGTTACATCGCCGGTAGTCGGGTTGAAAGGTTCGTTCGAGTTGCCAACAGAGTATGTCCCGCACGAAGGGATCCACGCTTTCTTGACCACCATCTTGCCCTGGGTCAATGTGCCAGTCTTATCAGAACAGATGTTTGTGACAGCACCGAGCGCCTCTAACGAATCCAGTTTGCGAACAATCACGTTCCGCTCAACCATGCGCTTGGTCCCAACCGCCATGGTGATCGTGAGGACAACGACCAGACAGGCAGGGATCATACTCAGACCGGTTCCAACAGCGTACAGAATGACCTCGTTATCATCAGAGAATTTGTTCGCCGCCATGACAACGATAGCAAAGAGCACAGCAATTCCAAAAAGCAAGACAGCAAGTTTCGACAGCTTCCGCTGTAGAGGAGTGCCCACGTTGACTCCAAGGAATCGGCCCACTGCATCAGTCCCAGTCAAGGTCCACGCTTGAAGATACCAGCGCTTCTTGGTTTCACCTTCAGGTCCACGCTTCACAGGGCGGCGTTTGCTGTTGGTTGCACGGAGGGCTGCGGCGATGGAGCCAATCTCTGTAGCCATACCGGTGTTCACTACAACGCCGCGAGCGCGACCTCGAGTGACAGTGCTAGAACTGTAGGCGATATTGAGTCTATCACCAGGTCCAGTCTCTTCCTTGAACGTGCTGTCACATTCTTTCTGAACTGGAAGAGATTCACCAGTGAGGAGGGCTTCATCGGTCTCGAAGTTGACAGCTTCAACCAGTCTAAAAAGTCAGAATCATTCTTACTTTCCTGTTTATGGAAACTCACCTGATATCAGCTGGAACCGTATCTCCAGTCCTTAGTTCAACCATGTCGCCAGGAACTATTTCCACCGAGGGAACAGAAAAAGTTTCACCGTCTCTCGAAACAGTTCCCGTGGGCGAACTGAGCGAATGCAACGACTCCATGGTCTTCTCCGCTGCATACTCCTGGAAGAACCCGACAACGATATTCAACGCAATCACAGCAGCGATAACGCCGCCCTCAATCCACGACTGTATTCCGAAACTGACCGCCATGGCCAGAATCAGTACCTATAACATCGAATTGGATCAGACTCTGGGAGCTCTTATATCATGAGCTGAAGCAAGCAACGAAGGAAGAAAGAATATCATATAGGCAAGACAAGTGTAGAACAAGTAAGGAAAGTGGGCCGCTTAACTAGCATCATTGCATTGGCGACCTGGCGCACAAAGATCTTGAGCACCGATACGCCCTCGCCCTCGTCGAGCTGGTTCGGCCCGTACTGCTGGAGTCGGCGCGCGGCTTCGTCCTTGGTTAGACCCTCGTCGAAGCGCGTCCCGAGCTCGGTCAGGACGGTCTCGAAGGGGAGACAGTAGGCCGGCTGGCTTAGGGAGGCATGGCCGGGCTGAGAGCCCTCGGCCTCGGTCTTGTTCTTTTCTCTAGCCATTGAGCAGTTCAATGCCTGTCAAGTGAGCTCAATGAAGTTCAGAAGAATCTCAATGGAGATCAGGCAGGTTCGGTCAGACTGGTAAAGAAAGAAAAAAAAAAGACTCCAAGACCTTTCCGGGGGAGCTTCCAAAGTTATATGTCGAGGAGGGGCAAACCTCCCCCTCTCTCGTGGTGTTAGGCCGTGTTTTCCCATCTCCACACTCACGGGCGAGAGCGTCGGATCTGGATAACAGCCATTCGCAGAGACAGGGTAACTCTCTGGGCGCCAAGGTTGAAGTCCGTGGTCTAAACGTGCTCTGAAGCGAGAGCATTGGGATGGAGGTGGGATAGTGTTTGGTAGCCAACCAGGCAGAGGAGCGGGTTCCCCACGGACAAGCCGCCAAGACCATGATTGACTCCATTCCTGAGCGGTCTGGGCTTGGCCGGAGGAGGGCAACTCTCTGTTTTGCTCACGATGGTTGATCTTTGGGTCTTGGCGGCTGTTTTGGTTGCTTGGCGGGGCCTAGAATAACGCTCCGGACGAGAATGTAAGGCTGAAGTGTCAAATGAACTCACATTGCCAGGCTATATACTAGTATTGAATGTCCAGCAATCCTCGTCACGAGTCCAGACAAATATAGAAAAGAAAAAATAAAAAAATAAAAAAAAACAACGCCGGAGAATGCACATCTTCTGGTAGTCCTACACACCAAAAAAAAATAAAAAAAATTGGGAAAAGCGAATGAATATCCAATACCAATCAATCATCGCTGTCGTGCGCTGAGACTAGCAAATGCATCTGGGCTATGCCGACCGTTCTGGAACCCATTGATATCTACACTCTGCTGGCTCATGTGCGCTCGCATAAACCCCATGTTTGGAGCGGGGTTGACGGGAGCTGCACCCATTCCGTACGCCGATTGTTGGGTTGGGACCTGGGCTGGCTGCTGTGTACCGGGAGCTGCAAATCCCATGAAGGGATTCCGTGATCCAGCTGAGTTTGGGTCGAAACCCGGTTGCGGCTGGGCGTTATAATCTGATGGTGCAAACGTGGCGGATTGCGGGTACTGAGCTTGGCCAGGGGCCGTGCCTGCAAATGGTCCCTGACCCTGCGTTGGCTGCTGCTCGGGAATGGCAGGAGGGGGCGCCGAGAAATTGTATAAAGCTAAAATGCTGTTTTTGTCAACCCGCCCCGTAGGTTGCGACGCAAGCGGAAAAGCAGACTGCGGCTGTGGCTGTGGCTGTGGCTGTGGCTGCTGCTGTCCGAATGGGGACTGGCTGGAATAGCCATTCAATGGCGTATTTGGTGCAGTCATTGATTGGAACGGGTTGAACGGGCTTTGTCCAGACTGGGCTGTTTGCACCCCAAGCTGTGGCTGCTGGGGTTGCTGTTGAAAAGGGGAAGTTTGCCCAAAAGGTGAGCTGGAAATCGCTGGCATAGTACTTGCATGCCGTAGCGATGCGGGGAAACCAGCCCCTGTTGCTTGATTCTGGTTCTGGTTCTGTAAAGTCGGTTGCGGTGGTGGGGTAGTAAAGAAAGGGTTTGTTGGAGAAGAGTAAGGATTCTGCGGAGCGTTTAGACCGGTCTGTGGCTGGGCGCCAGTCTGGAAGAATGGATTGCTAGCATTATCAAGCGGTTGCGGAGATGAGACATATCCAGCTTGGGCAGTGAATTGGGCAGCAGGTGGTGCATTGTATGGGTTTGGGTTTGGGAGCGAATTGTGTCTCGGAACACCCCCGGTGGAGTGTGGAAACAAAGGCTGCGTCACTTGAAGACCCTGGAAGGACTGCTCCAGGGACTGTGCAGGTTGCGGTTGCTGGGCAGGTTGGGCCTGCGGGGTAGACATATCGAACGGATTGTAGCTTTGACCGTTTGGTTGCGGCTGCGGCTTCGCATCCAGTTGGTCAAAAGGGTTAACAGAGGCTCCCACTACAGGCGTTGTGACAGACGGTGTCCTGGCCTGCGGCGTTTGCTTGCCTTCTCCCACTCGTACCAGTGTTTCAACAGTCTTGTCAAAGTTTCCATCCAATCCTTTGAGAGCTGTTGCGTTTCTACGCTCGTTGGTGAAGCCCATTTCCCTCAACCTCACAAGCTTGGACTCAAACGATGAACGGCGGGAGTCAGTAATAGGCGAGTCCGGTCCCCGGCTGCTGACGGATTGACGGTTGAGGTTCGTTGCGGACGAAGCGGAGCGAAGACCGAATCCAAACGGCTTGGGCTTCGGAGGCAACGGTGGGGGAGACCCCTCGGGCGACCTGGTGGTATAGCTGGAGTCATTCCGGCTCGGTGGTTTGGGCCGCCCATCCTCCAGCGTCCTTGTTTGATATTTTTGTCTGATAAACCGCTCCATGCATGAGTCGGATTCATCTATATCGGTAGGGACGGGAGGCTGGACGTTTCGAGGGTTGTAGATCTGATTCACAATGGTGTTTCCGTGGGTTCTCATTTCCTAGAGCATCGCTGGTCAGCCTCTGAGATTCATACAACACCAACCGGATAACTCACATCGACTTGCTCTGTAGACCATGCATCCATACTCAGAGATTTGACCTTCGATATGTGCGTGCCCAACTTCCTGTGCAGGGCCGCACATCGCATACATAAGAAAACACCAATCTATATCGCCGCATTAGTTGTCTGGTCTGAGGCCTCGGATCGGATCGATCGATAACTTGACGGTACGTACATTCCAACTAGCCCAGCCTGGGATAAAGCATTTGGTTAGCTTGAGTACCGCAATTGTCCGCAATAGAGCTGATCTCACCTGGATTCATCGCCGAGCAGTCGGCACACCGGTCGTTGCCAGGAACTGACCGGATGAGATCCTGCAGGGTGCGCTCATTGCGCTGCTGCTGGCGTTTACTGATACCAATGACCATATTCGCGAGAGATGCGCCTTGGGTTAAGAATAGGGAGAAACACGACCGGATGACCGTCGGCGCCGGGACTATCGATGAGCGGGAACAGAGGCGGGAGGGATTATAAAATTAAAGAGATAACACAAAGCACATATTTACAAAAGGCGTGCACTCATAATTCAATGCAGAAATGTAAGTCGGGATGGGAGAAAAGTGGAAGCGTGGTGGGCGTAAAAGGAGAAGAGAGATAGCTGTGGAGGTGGGGAAGCCAGTCGGATGCCATGACTTGACTGACCAGGCCGCGTACCTGGCTGATTTCAT